>CAJNJA010062809.1:0-23345 GCA_905231915.1 Symbiodinium necroappetens
GACGGTGAGACGTCCCCATGCCCGGGAGAGAGAGAGAGAGAGAGAGAGAGAGAGAGAGAAAGAGAGAGGGAGGAGAGAGAGAGAGGAGAGAGAGAGGGAGAGAGGGAGAGAGGGAGAGAGGGAGGGAGAGAGAGAGGGAGAGAGATAGCGAAAAAAGAGTAGCCATTTTGGCTCAAATCAACCCGCCGCTCCCTTGTAGGGGCACTCGAGGACGGCCCTTTGGGTCTGCTGGCTGTCCCCAGCAAATCCACTGGGTGGACGCGCCTCTGAGTGGGGGGAGGCTTGAGCCCTCCGCCGCAGGCATTTCGCTTAAGTGGCCCCGTGTCGTCCTTTCCCTCCCTCTGAACCCGAAGGCGGCCCCCTCTCTCGGGAGGGGTGGCCCGCCAGTGGGGGGACGAGGCATACTTTCACCTTGAGAAACCCAGGGGGATCTTGTAGAACTACAGGTACCTTGTCCTCGAGAATGGCGAGCAGTTCGAAGGAAGGCCCTGGAACAAAGGGGGGGACAGCAGGTGGAGCAAAACCACCGAGAGATCCCACGACGAAGGCGGCAAAGACCAGCACTACATGGGGGGACCAATGCCGCCTTGCTGAGAAACTGCGAGCTTTAGGCATTACTTGCCGAGCGTGCTTGGATGGCCCGTTCTACCACAAACCCCACACCGGGGGGGAAGGGTGCAACAAGCACCAGGTCGCCACCGGGCAGCTGACCAGCGCGCGCCGACCTTGTGACTTACGCAAGAACTTGGAGGGGGACGACACCCAGGAGCCAGTGGCCACACCAGCCGAAGCCACACAGGCCAATGATGCGAGAAGAGTGGGGAGCCGACCTCTTTCTGAATACGTCAGGTTCGAAACAGAACAGGGGGGAGTTTTGCTGTATGAGCCCAGTGCCTTGGACAAGTGGATTGGCATGAGCATACGCCAAGACAATGCCACGGGGGAGTACATCAACAATGTCACAGGCTGGCCCTTGAACGAGGGGGACACCGACGACTACAAGAGATACATCCAGCGACACAACGAGCGGAGGGATACCGCCCGCCGTGCGGACAAACTCATAGCCCTGGTGGGGGCGAAGAACCCACGAGTCTTAGCCGAGCTGCGCTTCTACATAGCCAAACACTCATGGAAGGTGGCTGAGCTGCTCAGTTCAGCGAGGCGAGCCTACCCACACGAAGGAGGGGGATGCCAAAGCCAACCAGAAGGCCCAGAACAGGGGGGCGACCAAGCGAAAAACGAGACGACGATGCTGATGCTGAGAGCGGACAATCTGTGCAAGCTCCTTTGTAACTTCCGGTGTGAATTGTTTAAACAGCAAGCACTCCTTGCTTCTCGGGTAAGCTTCACTCCTTGGCTCGTAGCCACAAATACCGGTTTCTTTTCAACGCACCGTTCCAAGCCTCGATCAACCATTGGGGGGGAATTCGGGGGACTTGCCAAGGCCACACTAGGCCCCTAGGCCCTTGCAGCGGGTTTAGGTTCGAACTCCGACCAGGGGAACAGAGAGCAGTAGTTTATCTGGCCGTGATATGCACCATCATGCAAACCACCCATCGTTCTGGGGGGACAAGATTTTGTAACATACGTCAGCCCCTTGAAAGCGCCACATGGTGGCCAGAGCCTCAGTTTACTGCAACAGTACGTGTAGTCTTTTGGGGGTGTAAGTCTTGTGCTTGGTTGTGAAGTTGCGAAGTGGTAAACTGCAGTTCTGAGATGTGTGCAAAAGGGGGGGTCTCGTGTTGTGATCAGGCCTGTACTGCAAAGCTTTCCTGTTGGGGGACTCCACTCTCTGGCCCTTGCACACCCAAGCCCCTCGAAGGCAACCTTCTTGGGGGTGCTTAAAACCCGCCGAGACCTGCGGGTGCGCGTTCGCGCGCGGAGGGGTGGGGGGTTTCGTGCCTTCCTTCTCCTGCCCCTGGAGAGAGAGAGAGAGAGAGAGAGAGAGAGAGAGAGAGAGAGAGAGAGAAGAGAGAAGAAAAAAGAGAGGGAAAGGAGGAGAGCGAGACAGCGAGGAGAGAGAAGCAGAGATTGCTCATGCAAGAAGGGGAAGCCCGCTGACCCAAACCGTCAGGGCACATCAAAAGCCGAGGAGGTGCAGTGGTAGGGGCTTCGTTGGGCATGCTCACCCTTGGTCGAAACTGCGATTTCCAAAAGGCAAGGCTGGGGCGGATTTCCCAAGACAGAGCAATGTGATATCCATCTCTTGTTCGCCCGACGTGACTTCGTATGATGCATTGTGTTGACTTAACCGCAACTCCAGAGCAACAGCAGTGGGATGCTCACCTCAGACATCATGTTTCCTTTGACAGGGAGGTGCTCATTTGTGCCGGGGCATCTCAGCCCAAGCGCCGAGCCACTGCGCACTCAGAGCAGCCCTTAGGACGTGAGTTCAAAGATAGCCCTCGGCTTGAAGTGCTTGGAAAGCGACTCTGCACGGTCTTCTCGAGCGCAAGCCGTCATTTCCCAGTACTTGTGCGTGCGTGTCTGTTGTATATGTATGTGTGTGTATGTATGTATGTATGTATGTATGTATTTAGGTATGTAGGTAGGTAGGTAGGTAGGTAGGTAGGTAGGTAGGTAGGTAGGTAGGTATGTAAGTATGTAGGAATGTGGTATGTAGGTATGTATATATGTATGTATGTATGTGTGTATGTATGTATGTACGTAGATATGTATGTATGTATGTATGTATGTATGTAGGTATGTAGGTAAGTATGTAGGTATGTAGGTATGTAGGTATGTGGGTATGTAGGTATGTGGGTATGTGGGTATGTATGTATGTATGTATGTATGTAGGTATGTAGGTATGTGGGTATGTAGGTATGTAGGTATGTATGTATGTATGTAGGTATGTAGGTATGTGGGTATGTAGGTATGTATATATGTATGTATGTAGGTATGTAGATATGTGGGTATGTAGGTGTGTATGTATGTATGTATGTATGTATGTATGTATGTATGTATACATGTAGGTATGTAAGTATGTGGGTATGTAGGTATGTATGTATGTATGTATACATGTAGGTATGTAAGTATGTGGGTATGTGGGTATGTATGTATGTATGTATGTATGTATGTATGTATGTATGTAGATATGTCTGTGTGTATGCATGTATGCATGCATGTGTGCATGTATGTATACATTTACGTATGTATGTGCTCAACTATGTTTCTGTGCATGTATGTACAAATGTGGAGACACACGTCTGGTATGCATGTATGCATGCATCTTATCGCATCGCCTGCTTGCAGGCATGTGTGTTTTTATGTCAGCATGCAGTGTGTATGTATGCATACATGCCCGTATGCATGTATGCGTGTGTACGTAACTAGTTATAAATAGAAACACACATTTTATACACATATACATATATATATATATACATACATACATACAGACAGACATGCAAAGGTATGTGTGCGCACGATTGTTCGGACATGTCACATGTGCAGGTATGTGTGTGTGTGGGTGTGTGTTTATGTGTGTATGTGTGTTGCACATGCATACGCGCTCGTGGTCGGTTTGTTGGTTGTTGTGCTTTGGGTGGGTTGGTGCCTTGTTTCTTTGGTTGGTGGGTTGATTCGTTGGTTGCTTGCTGGTTGATTATTTTGGAACATTTGCTGGTTGGTTGGTTTGCTTGACTGACTGGCTGACTGGGTAGCGGTTTGACTGACTCACTGCTTATGCGGAATGTTCTGCTTCCGGTTTGCACTGACCTTTGCAAATACTCGTTTGTTCGCTTCCGCACGGTCTGCATAAAACATGAGGTTCGAACCGAAGCAGCGCAGGTGCTCGGGGTCCTGTTAGGCCAATTGAAGCACCTGCTGCAGGGAGCTCAGACTTGGTTCCTGGTCATGCTAGGCCGCAGCTTTGTGCGAGTCGGTGTGAGTGCGTTTGATATTTGGAGCAATTTTGGGCCTGGGGTGTGAGGATTGGAGTTTGCCGGTCAGGATGCAGCCTGCGTGTAGTTGCAGAGGCTGTTGCGCACTGAGGGTGAGGGAACGTAGCAATCAAAGCTCGTTTAGTGCCTTGGCTTATGAACGGTTTCCTCTGGCCCGGTCGGGTTTGCAGCTAAAGGGCAAAGTGTCCATCGGCCGCTCAGTGGCACCTTTTTCTGTCTCTGTGAGCTAGTAAAGCAGTAAAGCAATTAATTAGAGTAGATGCTAGTAGCAATGTCTTGGAGATGACCAATGCTCAAGCTGTGCATCATGGACAGGCATAAGGTTATTTAGGCCATTGTTTGCCACCCTCAAACCTGCACCTCATCCCTACGGCCCTACGGCCTGGACGTTGAATCTTGCGGCGCATTGGGTGTGTGGTTTCCTTCAAGGTTGTTGTTCCGGACTAAACATCGCAGCCTGGCTGTAATGCTTCGACCCAAACAACCTCGCTTCTCCCTCGACCCCGCAACCCTTTGTCCCCACGAAAGCCGGAGCGCCTCGTGCCAAAATTCCAGGAGTCGGTACTGGGATCCTGCCTTCGAGGACCGATGTAAAGCTCTAGCTTGTGTTGGTTTGTGATGACATAAGCTTTGGGTGTCCATCTCTCATTTATTCGTATATCCTGCCGGGCCGTGCCCGGGAGAGTGCAGGACCGTGGGTTGAGCTTCTTCAACGAAGCGCTGAGCTCAGGGTTTGACTGCGGGTGCACCAAGAGAAGCTCTTGGCTGAAGATTTGACTTCAGGTGTCAGACGTTGGATCTAGTGAACACAAAATACGTCGCTGCAGCAAGCATAACACACCAAGGTAGGACAGTTCGTTCACTTGCGGAAGCGGGCCTGGCATGCTTGCGCTTTGGTCAGTGAACTGCCTGCGGCCTTCCAGCATGCTCCGAGCCTCTGAGCCTGTCAAGGGCATCGCTACACCATGGAAAGATTGGAAAGCCGGTGCAACTTCATAGTGAAGTGTCCTGCGGTCGCCAGGATGAAGCATTTCCTGGCCGAACTGCTGAAATGGCCGGCCACCTGAGCTGAGTGTGTGGAGAGATCTGGTGAGTGATCGGATCGTTGATCTCAACCGAAGGGGTTCAGGCTCCATGATTTTTTTGTTGGCCCGCTGCGGTCGACAAACCTGGAAGCAAGGCTGTGTAATTGTGGACGTGCCTGCGCATGTCAGGAATCCTACTTCCAGAAGAGTTCCACGAGAACAGCATTCAACGCAAGCTAGGTGTGAAAACAAGGTACTGCTGGGTGGCCGCATACACGTCTGACGGTTAGCGATAGGCTAAAGGCCCAGTTGTGTCAACGTGTCGTTGTCGCATAGGCTGCGCTTGCCTCTTGGGGTCCGGAGTGCCACCTTGCATGGGCTGTGTCTTTGGCGCACAAGCCTTTTGGCTTTACACTCGTGGACTTTGTTGTCTAGATTGTTTGCATGTGGTCAACTGAAACACTCACTGCTTCGCTCCAAGATCACGGAACGGTCTCGAAGCTTGAACCAGTTCCGCATCTCGCATCCCTGCACTGTGGCGGCTGCTAAGCAACGAGCAGCCGCACATGTCATTTCTTGAGCGTTCTCTGGGCAAAATGGTCGCGAGGCGAGCTCGCCGGCGGGAGCTGGTTCTGAACAAGGCAAGAGTGATTTTGGGTTGGACTTCCCTTCAAGTTCTTGGCAGTGGCTCTAGAACTCAGGAAAGGGAGGCAGCACCTGCTACATAATTGCGTTTTGGCTCCTGCTGGATTACGATTACACTACTCACTACCCAAGGAAAGAAGCAACTCTTCCCAGCAGCACATTCGCATCGATGAGAGAAAGTACTCCAGCCACTCCACCTGCACCCGGCAGTATTGCCGGTATCAGCTGAACTCGTGCTGCAGCGTGCACCTGAAACTGCAATCCCCTCAACGGACTTCCTGAATTGGGCAAGCCTGTGAAGTAGCTGCTCAACACACAAAGACTGCCGTCGTCTGACTTGAGGTCACTGAGGCTTGAAAGCACCTATTGGCCTATTGTGTTTCAGCACACTGTTGCAGTCTGCATCCAGGCGCTGCCTCCTTCCGCCATCGACGAAGCTCTCGCGGACCAGCTGATGCTGGTTGCCAGTCAAAGGCACTTGTCTTGGAATCAGTCTGTTTGAGGGGAATGCTTGCAAAGACTGTGTGGCATTTTGGAGACACAGACACGAGTGATGAAGCTAGGATCACCTGTTCAGACCTTGTTTCAGCAAAGTTTACTTGCTGGACAACTCAGCCGAATAGAGCATCATCGGTCCGTCACTGAACAGCTAAATCTTTGGCAGAAGTAGAGGCTTGAAAGAAATGAATGGTTCCTACCCGGTTAAAGTCAAAGATCGTGTGTTAACTTGAATATGAGAGTGGCTGTGCTACGCTGGACCTTCTCATATGTGCCGTCAGACTAGCAGAGAACCTCGCGCCACTGTTCGCAGCAGCGACATACAAAGCCGCAGCGTTCTTTCAAGTAGTTTGCAGTTGCGCCGAACCGCAACTGAAGCAGAGGTTTAGATTCTGTCATGCTTTCCAGGGGTCGATTGCGCTCACGGCCCCAGCCTGCCTACGCTTTAGGCACAATGACATGGTCCTGTGCTGCCCGGCGTCCCCGGCAGTGATGCCTGCTACTCCCTCAGCTGCGAGGCAGGCTCCTGAAGTGTCGCAGTGTCTCGCTCCTCTGCAGCTTAACAGCTCATCCACACAGTCAGCGAAAGAACGGAGAACCACTGCGACCTGTGCAAGAATGAATTCGTGAGCTCTCTAGCAAAACCAATGCCAAGACCCCAGGTGTTCAAAGCCCTTTGAGCTCTTTCGGAAGGCCTCTTGCGAGCTGTGCGTCGACGCCCCCAAAGGTCTGGGCTCATGGAGCTCATGGTTTCCGGCAGGTTGTTTCCGATCCTGGGTTCATTGAGGTGTTGTCTTCAGCTGATGAGCGGTTCTGAACACATTTGCACGTGCAACGTCCCTCGATGCACTCCTCCGCCCCCAACGTGAGGCCGCTCAGCGCCCGAAATCCCGCCACTTTTTAAAATCCAAAGCCTGCAGCTTTTTCCCAGAAACTTAGGCCTAGGCCTTCAACCTCCCAACTGGACCCCAACTCGGAGGCCCAACGAGGCCGAGAAGGCTCACCGAAGAGCCAATGCCCCGGGTCCAGAACGTTCTGGCTCGGGATGACTGGAGTGTCGTTTGGGGTGAAAAACCGGGAACGGAGGGGGAGATGAGGGAACGCCCGAGAGAGCCGTTCAGACGTCAGCGGCAGTGCTTAGTTCGAGTTAAATACCGCTCTCAGGTGGGATTGGCATCTCCGAGGAGCGACTTTGATCCGTCCTTCCGCTCCGTGCCATGAACCACAAATTACACTGGCAACTTAGTACTCTGGGGTAGATAAATCATTGGGTACTTCAAGTTCAGAGCCTTGGCAAAACTGACGGAAGCCTACTTCTGCACGAAATACGGACTGCGCATGCTTTCCTTAACGCGCAATCCTCAACCCAGCTGCATGCAACAGAGTTTACATTCCCTCGACGTCTCAGGCCTAGAAAACGAAACCACTGAATCGCGTGCCTAGGTCCTTGGCCCATCGCTTTGAAACGCAAGCCCCGCAGTTTGCACCGTAGATCTCGAAGCCAAGTCGATGCTCCAAAAGGCCGTTTGATTTGCTGCATCGAATATGCCGGGATGCAGGAGAGCCCGGGAAGCGATGAAGTGCCGGACCCCAACAATCCTGCGAGTGTCAGATGGATCCTAGCACTGCCTGTACTGGCGTTGGAAGACTCTGTTGGAAAGGGGCCTAGTTTGCGTAGCCCACAAACACTATCCGATACTGCAGCTACAATCGGTCCTTTTGGCCATCTTGCCTGATCCTACCAGAGGCCTGATCCAAAGCGGCAGGAGCTTCTGGAGAAGGTCTGGCCAACTCGATACTCTCGCAGGGCTTATCCATTAATCTGAAGGCTGTGACTGAAGATGGAGCCTGAGAGCAGCGCAGGGGCAACTGGGTTGCTTTTGGGACCTGTACGAGTCTGCTGGTGGACGCTTTGCATTCCGTCTTGGGTTTAGAGTTGCTTAAGGTGGTGCAGGGTCGCACCCTTCAAGACACAATTGACAAGACGAGCGCCATGGATTATCACCTTCCACGATTACCAGTTGTAGCAATTACGACATGCTCCCACAATCTGCTTCTGGTTTTGTCATGGAATGGGGCTCGATGTGGCTCGATCTGTGGTCTTACATCTGGAGCGTTTCTGCAACCACAGCAGAACCTCCAAAGCTTCCAAACCGAAGATTGAAAGTAACATTTCTGCCAGACAAGTAGAAATGCATACGCCAAAGTGTAGGAGAGCCGGCGGCTTCGAATCGAGAATGCAGCTGTGGACTCAGGGGACAGCAGGTGTCTGAAGGTCCGAGGGTAGAGAAAGGAGCATATTGCCGAGCTGCACCCCAACCGCTCTGGCCTTCAACCCGTGGCCTTGAGCCGAGGAGCTCAAGAAGAGACTGCAGTTTGGGTCTGAGTTCTTGAAGCAGGACTGGGCTTCCGGGTTGCGGCTCTTCGCAAGCGCATGCTTTGTTCTTGATTGGACGCTTGCTTGGAGGGTTTCTCAGTCCTCCGGACTGCGGTAAACCATCTTCAAGCGCAGTACCCGGCCAGGGTGTGAGGTTTCGAGGATTTTCGAGGTCTAGGCCCACGTAAATGAGGGCTGTGGAAACTGTGCAGGCTGGCTCCAGGATGCTCAAGGTGTGGTATGTTCGGGTTTGTGGCCCCTGCAGGCCAGCAGATGAGTACGGCAGAAAAAAAACGTACCCCTGCGGAGCCCGACGTTTGCGATCCTTCAGCCCTCAGAGATTCAGCGCCCTCGCATCTTTGAGCCTTCAGCCCTGCGCCTACGGGTCAACAACAAGTGAGTGGCAAGAAAGCTGCCGCGACGGCCGAGGGTCCCCTGCAAGCGACAGCAGACTAACACAAAACCCTGCCGCAACGACGACGACGACGACGGCGGCCGCAACGACAACGACAACCACAAACAAAAGCAGCAACAGCAACACCATCAGCAGCAGCAGCAGCAGCAACAACAACAACAACAAGAATATGAAATAGAAGCACTCAAGGTTCGAGGCTTTTGGGCGTTCTTTCTTGATTTCGCCGTGGTGAGCAGCCAGTCGAAGGCTTTCAAATGTGAATCATCATCTGCCAGGAGAACCGAAGGCTTCGCGTAGAGAATGCTGAGCTCAAGAAGCGCCTCTACTTTGCAGGACCCTATGTGTGGTCCTCACCAGGAGCAGAGATGAGGTTGAGGTTCGTTTGTGGAGGCATGAGGGTTCGTGGGATGTTTAGTCAGTCTAGTTTTCCGGTTTACAAATTTTATTTGGTTGAACGCTGCGGACTGGATCGAGCCGGTTGCTGACTTCTTTCCGGTGACTTTCACTTTCACTTGGCAGTGGTTCGTTTGGGCCGCGGTCTCTCCTCTCTAGACACCGGTCGCAAGGTGAGCTTGCAGCCTCCAGCCATCGAGCTACTTATGTCAAGCCAAGCCCAACAGGACTTGAAGAAAGTTATTCTCTCTTCTGTCTGAGGCGCAGGGCACGTCCTCCGTGCCGATCTGGGCCCCGGTCCTTGATGGCACCTCCATTTGTGAGGGTTTCCAGGGTCGTGTACAGCCTTACGGTGTTGCAGATTAGGTGCTTTGGGTTGGATTTAGAGATGTCCTGCTGCTCGAAGAGCTCGGCTGTATTTTGGCGTTAGTCAATGAGCAGCAGCTGGGGCCCAGTAAGAATGAATTCGGGTCTCACGCGCTGACACAACCCGGTAGCCCATCAAACCTTGACGATGTCAATAAGATGTACTGAAGGTGTAGCGAAAGTGGTTCAACAGTTGGGGCTTTGCGGCTTCAGTGGCTCTACGTGTGTCGCACGTACAGGAAGAGGAGTGTTGCGCCGACTAAAGGTCCGGCGGAGAGGAGCTCTACAGGTCTTGTGATGAAAGGCGAAGAGGTGCGATCTTACAGTTCTTACCAACTTGGTGATGTGCTGCATGCAACCTAAAGCCTGAGCTCATAGACATGAGGCTCAGGACCTGGAATCCAAACCCCAATAATGTCTTGCACTCCGCCCTGAACACTGCCGGACACTCCGATTACCTTGAGGTCCCAGTTCCCGTCATGGCAGCATCGCCGAACTGTGGCTCGCCGAACTCCGGGGCGGCGAGGCTGTTGGAAGCGCTACGGGGACGTACCAAAGGGGTGACAAGGTCAGGCGTCGCCTTTCTGGTTCCTGGCTCTTGGTCGTCGCTCTTCTGTTCTTTCTTTTCTGGAGGGTTCTCCCAGGTTCTCCCAGGGCGAAGGACATAATTCAGCATCACGTTTGATTTGCTCGCTGCATTCAGCAGGATGCGAGTTGAAGGCGGGGCGGGATTGTGTCTGTCTGTGTCTGTGTCTGTGTCTGTGTCTGTGTCTGTGTCTGTGTCTGTGTCTGTGTCTGTCTGTGTTTGTGTCTGTGTCCGTGTCTGTGTCTGTGTCTGTGTCTGTCTGTGTGTCTCTGTCTGTGTGTTGTGTCTGTGTGTCTGCCTGTTTGTCTGTCTAGCTGTCTGGCTGTCTGCCTGCCTGCCTGCCTGTCTGTCTGCCTGTCTGTCTGCCTGTCTGTCTGTTTTTCTGTCTGTCTGTCTGTGTGTCTTTCTGTCTGTCTGTGTGTCTGTGTGTCTGTGTGTCTGTGTAGGTAGGTAGGTAGGTAGGTAGGTAGGTAGGTAGGCAAGGAAGGTCGGTCCCTCCTTGTGCTCCGCAGGACAGATTTCCTGCGAGTCTGCGTGACTGGATGTTAAGTTAACAGCATTCAGATCCTGACTCGCACCCGCTGCGAAAGAAGCGCTTTCTCTCTTCAGGGGAACCACCATGTCGGCAGTGGCCGGCTCAGCCTTGCTGTCCCACAGCATTCGTAGCCATCAAGTGTTTCCCAGTCACCACGTGAAATACGTCTCCCCTCCCTCAGTCCTTTCTGCACCCTCTGACGGCGCCCAGGGCTGTGGTTCCGGACAGGCCAGTTGCTGGACGCGTCGGTTTTTTTCCAGAGAGCAGAGAGCAGAGACAGCAAGTGACAGGTTAACTGCGGCCAGCGGATACGGCATGTGTCGAAAAGTCCAAGCCCCGATGGGCCCCGAGCACCTCTAGCTGCCCGAAACTGTAGATTTCGTCGTGGGACGCCCAAGGCTGCAGGTCATAGTTCCAGCTTCCAACTTCGAAAAAAGTTGCCGCACTCTGGGCTGCCCAGCTGTGACACAGGTATCTCCAGGAACCGGAACTCCGGCCACGCCTGCACAGGGTTCTGGAACACCTATCCAGCCGCCACCCTGGCATTTTGGGCTCTGGGGATTGACTACTAGGAGACTTTGGCTGTAGAGCAAGTGAAGAAGGGTACCTGCAATTGGGGGAGAAGGCGTACGTATGCGAGAGGGGGAATCATGCTCAACTCACTTCTGCTGCACCACGCTTGGACAGCCTCACTCATTCATACATATATTGCCAAATTGCATCTTCAGAAGTTTTCCGGCGCAAAACAGGACATCCAGAGTTCGAGATCCAGGCTGCATGATGTCTCACAAGTCTCTTGCTTCAACATGCCGGCATTTCATACAGCATTATGCCACCCGACTGCCCGAGTAGCCCAGCGCGAATTGTCAAGGCATGGCTTTTGGGTGCCCTTGGCGCGGAATGCCGTCGGAGCCCTGTCGATTGGCTTGCTTGGGATAGTTCGGGCGCGATGCACATATGCAAACGCTTTCTACGTGGAGAGCTAAGTCCAACAGCAGCTGGGTTCAGTTTGGGTGCTTGGCTGTGCTTGTGGCCTCAAGTGTCGAAGGCGTCAGACCACGATTTCCGGACACTTCAGATTACTAGCATCATAGATGGGGACATCGAGGATACAAGACGCGAAATCGTTTTGATTCCTATGTTACTCGTGTTACGTTTCAATCCGAAAGCTTGTCGACACCTTCTACCCGTTTCATCAAAGCCATTGATTAGAAGGAGTTCGCAGATGTTCTAAGGCCTCCTGGGTACTCGGATCTCGACCCGAAGCGTTCAAAGTACACCGTCCGGCCGAGAATGCAGAACCTGCTTGATTTGACATCGCGACAAGGCTCTCTTCACAAGGCTGAGGCTCCGGTGCGAGCGTGCGAGCACTGTCGCGCGTATTTGCAGCGCTCCGCCCAGGTCATGAGCCCCACTGGCCCTTCGTGGTCGACACCGGCCTGTTGTAGCCGCGGTAGAGGGGTCGACGCTCGCGCTCGTCGATTATACTGCTAACCCCGCAACCCCAAAGTCCTCTAGAGCTCTTCTTCGCTTCACGTAAGGCACAGGGGCATTCATTCATCCTGGTATACAGAATACAATGTTAACGTTAGCCTACGCCCTCAACCCACGAGCGCCAAGCTCTCCTTAGATCTTGAAAGAATGAGGTTGCTGGGAGAAGGGTGGGAGGACGGGAGGATGCCGTTGGAGCGGAGACCTGGGCTTGAGACTCTTGAGGTTCAACTGTCCGTGTAGTGACTGTAGTGATGGATGCGGGGGAGGTTCTCACCTCAGTGGCTTCTAAACCCGAGATTTTACACATCACAGCCTCAGCCCAAAACCCCAACCTGAGAACGTTTACATGGCTTGCACGATGTCAGGCCTCTCGTTGCAGCGGTGCAGACTCTCAGCTGCCGAGTAGTCAAGAGATGCAGCAACGTTCCTGGTCCTTAAGAGCCTTTGCCGGGTTTCGTCTTTCAAGCGCCCGGGATTGCAGTCTTGGAGATTCAGCCGTTCGGGCTCACATCTCAGCCTGACGGCCGTTCAGGCACCGAGCAGAAGCTACCAAGCCCGCCCCTGCAGCCAACAATCAACAGAGTGTGCGGACAGTGCTGCTGGTGTGCAGACATATCTTGCGCCTTACGAAGTCAAGGATTGGCACGACAGGCAGCACCAGGCTCTGCTTGGGTCATGCGGCTAAGATTTCTTAGCTGCTTCTCCAGGTTCCCCTTGCACCAAATACGGCAAACTGGTAGCACGCAGCTGTCATTCCCAGTTGTGGCACGCGGAGGGTCAGTGCTTATTGCGAGCAGTTTTGACACGCGCATGTCCGGACCGGGAGGTCTTCACAGTCTAGACCAGGGTTGGGCCACCTTCTGTTTTGCCTTAGCAAGGTGAGGCCAGCCTTCGTGGCAATCGAAGTGCAGGAGTCATAAACCCACCCAGTTTTGCATGCTTCATCCAAAGTTTCATGTTGGCCATCTTCGGTGTTCAGTGATTTCATTCCTTTCGTGGATGCAGGTCGACTTTCTCGGATGCCTCTCAGCAGGCGCACAGCTCACGGGGTGGTCATGCCAACATCCAGTGAGATCAGTCAGAGCCCATCTTGCCTCTCTCTCTGTCCCGCTCGCTGGCTCTCTCTCTCTCTCTCTCGCTCTCGCTCTGTGTTAAATATTACCATCCCTGGAATGCCCCAATGAACATGATGCATTAACGAATGCTCTGATGCCGAATGGCTTTGGCTCAAGACTACACAAGGACTCAGTTGGTCGCACGAAGGAAAGTTGCTTGACTGTGTGTTTCTGGGGAAAGTGACGGATCTAGGTTGCTCTAGACTGCTACGATTGTATGGTGGAATTTTGCATGGTAGTGGAGCTTCGGCTCAGAACCAGGGAAAGAGTGAAAGAGAATGGACGTCGGAGTGCGAGGACTAGGTGGCGAGATCAAACTGTTTCCACCTCCCATGTATAACGGGGAGTTGGAGAAATGGGAAGATTGGTCATGGCAGCTGAAGCGATATGTCGGACTGTACAAGCCCGGCGTCAAACTGATGATGGATGGCGTGGAAGAGCCAACACTGTGATCACTGATGCGGCGAGTGAAGCATTTGATATACGGCAAACGCGTTCTCAAACAAATCAAGTCCCATTGTTCTCACGACAACTGGCTTATATGCTGGCGCAAATCACTGATGGCGTCGCAAGGGCGGTGGTGTGAAATGCGGACACAGAGAATGGCTTCGAGATTTGGAGACGATTGCAGAAGCAGTTTTCAATGCCTGAGGCTTCAAGCTCAGGAATGATCATCTCGAGAGTGACTTGAGTGAGTTCATGATCTTGAAGATTTTGAAGAACAGACATGAGAAGACGACTGGTAGACCACTGGGCAATGACCTCTTGATCACGTTGCTAATGCAGAAGACTGTTGGTCCATTGCAGCAGCACTCGCGGTTGAATGTTCGTAGCATAACCACGTTCACTGAGGCGCTTGAGATTGTGTACAGCTACATAAAGAGCAGACATCTGACTGTGCCGAGTCGTCGAGTGGACCACCAAGGTCAAGCCGACATGGACGTAGGAGCACTGAAGGGAGGAAAAGAAAAGGATACAAAGGCAAAGGAATGTACGAGGGCAAAGGAAAAAGATAAAGGAATGAAAGGACAAGGCAAAGGACATGGTTGTTTGCGTCCACACCCTCGCTTGTCATATCGAGATTGTGGTTTGCATGGCAACGGCAAGAAACGGGCGCATCACCCTCGGTGATATCAGCACTGCCTTCCCATGTCGGCGAAGTGTTCGCTTGGCACCTAAAGAATTCTATTCAGAAGGCTAAATGCCTCTGGAAACTGAAGAAGGCCATGTACGGACTGAGACACCGCCCAAACTGTGGCAGGACCATTTCGCCGAGGTAACGACCTCGAAATTGGGATTCAGGAGATGTAAGAGTGATCCGAATCTGTATTGCCATGAATCTGGCAAACTCTATATGTGTTTACATATGTCGATGATGTGTTGGTCGTAGGAACTAACGGGATGAGGAATTCGTTCATGTCCCAACTGTCGGAGGAAGTGTTGCTCCAAGAGACTGGACATCTTGTGCACGGGACTGAGCACACCTTCCTTGGAAGGAGACCTCGACACAACAACGATTCGATTGATGTGTGCATTCGCAAACATACATTGGTTCGACTCTTGATCTGTATGACATGAAGATTGCCAAGCGGTTGCGACGACTGGTACCGTGATGATTGTCAAGGCTGTGTCTGACATGCCACTGAGTCCTGAAGAGCACTCGTGTACAGGACTGCTGTTGGCAAACTGTTGTGCGTGGCACTGATCAGAACCGACATTGCCTATGCGACGATGCAAAGGTGCTCTGGGTGTGAATGTCTATGTGGACTCCGACGGGGCTGGATGCCCCGAAACACGCAAGATCACCAACGGATCCACTGTGAATGCCCTTGGGTGCAACATGGTGAGCACTGCGAGGACTCAAGGCCCACTGGCCTTGTCGTCTGACGAAGCAGAGGTCTATGCGATTGGCCAAGGAGTGTCGGAAGCACTGCATGTTCCTTCGGTCAATGTTGCTGGAAGCCAAGCTGGCAAAGAAAGTCAGTGTGCTTGCCCACACGGACTCTGCTGCCTCTACTGCCGCTAAGTCACCGGCAACCTGCTTCGGCACTCGCAAGAAGACGAAGCATGTTGAACTGCGCCTCTTGCATGTGCAGAATCTTGAGCAAATGGGTCTGCTGAGAATGGCCAAGATTGACGGCACGCGGAATTCCCCCCCGATCCAATGACCAAATATGTTGCCACTCATGTGCTACAAAGATTGAAGACCCAACTGGCAAGGTTTCAAAGTGGTTCAGAGCAATGCCGATGCTGATGCTCCTTATCTTACTGACGATCATGGTGCCGCCCTTGGGCCCTTAATGCCCCCGACAACCCCGCCCGTGCCCACCTTCGCATGCACCCTCCCTGGAATTGCATGCACTGTGCGCAATGCATCCCAGGACGCCGTTGGACTGAAGCCCACGCCGAGGGACTGTTCGAGTGAGTTGCGCCGATTGCAATGATTGCATGTCCTTGAGTGAATGCATGTCACATGGCAATGCAGTTTGCTGTCTTGTGCAATGTACCGTGCGACTGCATGTCATAACTGTCATGTGCACTGTTGGTTTCCCTGAAAGCCCAAAACCAAAGAGCGAGAGTGCCAGAGTTAGAGAGCGAGAGCGACATGTTTTCTCCGATCTAGTGTAGTGAAGTGTGCCCCAGTTAATCCCGAAGGGATTGTAGGATTGTGCCGAAATTCTCCCAAACTCCGAATGGAGATCGCCCGGACGTTCGCCGATATTTGCCCGGTTTTTCTGAGTTTGCACCGAACTTGAACTGAATTGGAAGTGAAATTGAAGGATTCCCTTTGAATCTGAGAGGAATTAGTATGACTTTTGAAGGGTGTGAGAGACTGTGGGAGAGGTGATCATGTATAGTGTCGTAATGCCAGGCACTGTCTGAGACACCTGTGTTGCGGATTTGAGATCAATGTGTTTCCCCTCCGAAATGTTTTCTCTGATCGTTCCTTACTGCCTTAGTGCAGTGCGACCTACGACGACACTGCCCCACTGCGGTCACTGATCATCCGGGGGACTCGCACTGAGCATTCTAACGAGAACAGCAATGGGCCCATGTCCTCGTTGAGATTGCCAATGTCTTCAGTGGGAATCACCCCGGTCCAGAATGAACCGAATGCTCTCATGACTGCCTGGTAGGGGGACCTGGCACATCACATGGAAATGTGCCACCTGTGCCAAGGAGAATGTCATTGAGAACCAGGTCTAAATGTATGACTGGGTATGCTTGCCCAGAATGTGTACCAGCCGAATGAGACTGAGGAGCCCATCTGCTTCGTGGTCTTTCGCGCGACCAGGAATGCGGCAATGAGAAGCCTGGGTCATGAACAACTCCAGGACCCAGCGAATGAAAATGTCGAATTATTTCAATCGGCAACTCACTGATCATATTTCAACCTTTGAGGGAACGGCTATGGGAGTTGGCTTTGGACTCTGCATGCCGGACGAGTCGATTGCCAGCATGGGTATATTTTGAGTGCCCTTGAATGACAACATGATTGTGTTCTCCCCGAAGTGCCTGTTGTGCCTTGATGAAGCGATCGGCGATCGAATTGTCTCGCCGGGCAACCCTGAATGGCATCAACCTGGTGGAGTGGCGACTGAGCAAATGCATGGCGGCGGATTGGAGTAGGACTGCCCCACCCCGGACGAAGATCGTCCCACACGATTGCCATCGACCAAGTTGCGGATTCATTGCAGCCCGGAGCGGAGATTGTCCTGCGCATGAATGACAAAGGCATGAAGTGAGGCCGCCGAGTGAGCCATCGAATGAATTTAATCCAAAGTGATGCCGTGTGTTTTGGTTGACTGAAGTGAGCTTTGAAATGTTGACTGGATGTTTTCTGCGGATGGCAGAGACTGAAGCTCTCGGATTCAATGTCAAATGGCACGACACCCGACTGCGAGCGATTGCCTGCTGCCTGTACAGTGCAATGCGCCTCGGCCTTGTGCAATGATTGAAATGTGATCCGAGTCGAGCCAAAACTGTCCCGACTGAGTCCAATGTAGCCTGAAGCAGTTTGGGGATTGTTTTTCGCATGCTTCATGATCGGTTCGCGAATGCTGCTATGCACTTGTTTGAAGGATCCTCGACTAAAGTCGGGATCAAGGGACTGTGTCAAATTACCATGCCTGGAATGCACCCAAGGAACATGTTGCATTAATGGCATTGGCTCAAGGCTGGACAAGGACTGGCTTGGTCGCACAAAGGATTGTCTGCTTGACTGTGTGTTGCTGGGTAAAGTGATTGATTTAGATTGATTCAGACTGCTAGAATTGCGTCGCGGAATTTTGCACCCTCTCCCTCTCTCTCGCTCGTTCTCGCTCGGTCCAGCGTGCAAAGATGAGCAAATGCGTGAGCACACACACACACACACCTGAATTTGCACATGAGTTGGTGTAATCATGCTGGCCCTGTCTGCCGGCCCTGTCTGCCGTGTCGAAGCTGTGGAAGACATTGCTTGCTCTGTTGCAAGGTGCGATCTTTGCCCAGTGTGCACTGCTCCGCATGTTTGCACATCGCTGCTCTCAAGCAAGCATTTGTCTGGAAGCCCCAAGTAGCCAGCCAACCCCAAGGGTCAACAACCCAAATTCCAATAAGACCTTAAATCCAGAGGGTGCACACACAATCCAAAACATCCAAGAAAATCCTGGGTATACGATAAAGACCTTCGAAACGACACTGCGATCCAGATTCTCGAGCTGAAGTGCCAGAACAGGAGCGCTTCCTGCCCCAGAACGTCATCTCCGACCCAGCCTCTTCAGCTGCGTCAAACGCGGGGCAGGTGCCAGTGCTGCTCGATGGATCTGGGGTCGGCTTCGGGTGATTATGTTAGCCCTTTATTCTTTACTTCCTGCTCGGTCGCTTCACGAACCCAAACATTGGATCTGCGGGCTTGGAACCATGCAGGCATCTGCATCCGCCGACGGCACAGGCACACGTTGCAAAAGCACAGATGTGTGTTGACAGTCTGCCTCAGGGAAGAATGCAACGAGATCCAAGTAGCGGGTAGCAGCAGCTCAACGAGCGGAGTGTAGTAGATCGCTTATGCTGGGGACTCTACACTTTGGCACGAAGGGAAACTTACCAAGCCTTTGCTTGCCCGCGGTTTCGATTCCAGCAACCAGCAACAAGAGAGGAGCACAAGCCACTAGTAGCAGCACCCGTTCGAAATTAAGGTTTGCAGTCCTGTGGGATAGATGCACGTTTGTGTTTTCGCATTGTGTAGAGAGCTCCCGGCTGCAGAATGGGATTCAAGTACTGAAGGTTGCCGACGATTTGCTTCATCGGAAGTTTACATGGGTTCGCGCTGGGAGGCTACACGGTGCCATTTCAGGGCAGCGATGATCGGACAAGACCTCAGCCACACTTGAGGGTTTGAGTCGAGGCTCCTTCTTGATTCATTCATCATAGAGCAAGGCATCCCAAAGCCGAGGCCATGTTAGGCTGGTATCCTAAGACTTGGAGTTCGGACCACGGTTATGATACTCTGTGGTCACTGCTCGGAGTTTGTTCATCCTTCACACTTTGGCAGGAGCTTGTTTCAGGTTCGCTATCATGCAGACCTTCAACTGGGCCCTGGTCCTGATTTAGAGCAAGTCCACTTGTGCATCTTGCATTTGCTCAACGGGCATCCCTGAATACGGAACAGCACCAGAATGTCGGTGTTTTGCTTCAGTGTGATGAATGCTGTTTTCGTCTTCTTGGCAACATTGTACTCTGCTGAGAAGGTATTCCCCTGAAGTACGGGCAATGAAGACGAGCATGGACAGTTGTGATTTGCAACTGTACATCTACACACCCGTGGTTGATGCAACCAATAAACCTTCGATTCCGTTGTTTGGGACTGAGTTGGGTGTGCATCCCATCGGGCATCGTCGAGCGGCACAAGGCATCAGTCTCGGGGTCGGGGTTGGACGGCTCAGGATTCTTGCAGATTGTGTGTTACTAGCTGTATCTCGCTTGTTAAAAATCTCCAGCAGGTAATTTTGTTGCCGAAGCTCTGTGTCAAGGTGGAGAGTTTGTTGAGGATTCCAGGTTCCATCTTCTTGCGAGCGCGAGCTTCAGCCAGGGTTTTCTTGTCCTGGATCTTTGTTCTCGAGACCTGGGTAGCATTCAACGCTCGGTGCCAGGCGCAGTTCGAAGCTCCGAGCACTGGCGAGGCTCTCGAAGCCCAGGACCGGCAGAAGCCATGGGTCAGCAGATCGGAAACCGCAAGTTTCGGAGTTGGGAGTTTCGGTGGTTGCGGCGCAGTGATGAAACGAATGTTGTACCAGCCCTCTCAGAGCCCCTCTTATTTTGATGTGAGGTCTCAGATGCCTTGAGGCATCTTGAACCCTAGCCCGACAGCGTCTCTGCAGGCAAGCCGTGAACCAAAATCCGACCCCGCTTTGTGTTGTGTGTTCCACTGTGAACGGCCGTCTGCACGGCAGCCGTCGAATCAGATGAGGCCCCTGTGCCTCTCCCCCCTAGGCATACAGTCCTCCAGTGGGAGCGCATCAAGCCATTCTTCCCTGTCTGCAACAACCCTTGTCGAGTGTGAGCAAACTTGGCATTCCTACGGAAGACTGCAGGCTTTCTCTAGGTGAACCGGGTGTCAGGGCTGGGCCCGCAGGAGGGAGCCCAGAGCTGTCAAGCATCAGCCTCAGCTTTGGTAGAGTTGGCGAGGTACCGACAGGGTACCGAGCAGTTCGCAACAAACCATTCATGGACGGTGCATGGCTGAGGCTGGAGTGCACGAGTCTCCAAGCGACTGATGTGCAGAAAGGATGGTGCGGGGTGGGTGGATGCTGTTTCTGGCAGCGGTTCGAGCTTCACCTGGTGGGACTTCTTTAAAATTTTACCATTCGTGAGCTACAACAGGATTAGAGTCGGTTGCTGAACGACAGTCAACAAAGCAGGGCGGGAACTGCTAGTAAAACCCCGAAATCCGGACACTTTAAATCTCAAACCAAAGACAAACAAACCCTAAAGCCTAAACCCTCACCACTGAATCCGAAACAAGTGGCCTTGAAAGCTTCTGTCAAGCCACAGCCCTGGACCCCTCCCCGCACCTGTCGTGAAGCCATCCTTTTACCCAGTGTCTATTGCAGTGGAGCCTCTCGGATTCCTGGTTTAGGACCCCAGTCCCCAGTGCCACTAAGCCTACGTCAGAGGTCTAGTCTTGTTCGCTCGGCGGCGAGGAGCTGGTTGCAAAGCAGAGGATAGGATTCAGGACCACGACACACAACCCCAGAAGAACCCGACAAGATCCGACAAGCCTCCAACCGGAAGCCGACTCCAACACCGCTAGCTGGTCCTAGAGCTGCCCAGACGTGCATCGTACCGGAAGCTGTGCGCAACGCACCTGGGTTATTGGGTTCGTGACTACCAGACTGCTTATGCAAGGAACACTTAACCTTGGAGCCCAGAGATCCGGTAAACAAGCCCTAAACTGAACCCTTTCGGCTATTCCACGCCCTCTGTGTGTTGAGAGCAAAGCTAAATGTCGAATCGTACTAGACCGTTCGTCCTGTGCCTTTCTGCTAACCGTGGTACAGGAACCAGGTTGTTCTCCGCCGCAGTCAGCTAGGCTTTTGTCATCAACGTCAGTCAGGATCAGAAAGGTCGTGGGCGCGAACTTTGTGCAATTGCTATCCAAAGTTCGCACTTTGGCTTCGGATTTATGGTATGGTGTTAGTTTAGGGTTTCGAGCGTGAACTTACATCGAGACATGACTAGGTCGTCGAGTGTCTGTCTGAAGCCTCGGAGCGTTCATGGACGCCGTGTTCACAGCCGGCAAGTTCAAGGGCAGATGGTTCTCCGATGTGGCAGGCCACCCCGTGTTCCCGGAGCTTCCTCAAGAAGTGCGGATACAGCCACAACCTGAAAGGAGACACTTTAATCAATCACTGTTAACGTACGAGATGCGTTTTTCTCAAAGGCCCACTTCGCGTTTAGGAGGATTCCTGCAAGGCAAGATACTAAAAGCCCAAACACCTGCTCATCGATTCTGGGACCTAAAGAAGAAGGAGCTGAAGACCTCCGGCCTGAAACTCAAAGCTCGACGCTCGAACTTGGCGTTGTTATACGGTCCTGCATTAACTCATACCGCGCCCAGAGGGGTGGTCGAGTTTTTATCTTCAGCCAGCCTGACCACTTGAGAAGACGGAGCCTTACCTTGTGTGTTTTTGAAACATTAGCGAGCTTGGTTCTGTCCGTTTGGCAGGCCAGGAGACTTCGTTCGTCGCCTGGGCAAAAAGGCAGAAGACACCTCCAGGACCGGATCATAAGGTGTTGTGTAGCGTTCTTGTGTCTGCGCACTTTTTGTGGTGGCTTTGTAAATGTGGCTACACAGAGCGACGTTGAATTCTTGTGCAACGATGTGCAACGTCTCGTGCGACTGCGTACCTTCTTGGCGGTTTCCAGAATTCAACTCCGAAAACCCGTCCAGCTCTGAAGCCTGCGGCCCAGACCCGCGAATTCTGCAACCGTCCAGGTACACACCTGAAACCTGTAATCCCAAGCCCTGGACCTCAAATTCCCAACAGCTTCTCTCCGAAGTTTGAATACAGCAAGAAGTATGCTCTTGGCTGTGTTAGGTTTGGGTGGTATATTACAGGCGCGGTATGGGTTCTAGTTTTCCAGCAAGGATACCTGCGGGCTTTCCTGGACTTCTTGAAGCAGGGAAGGCAGGTCCGGGGAAATTGGTTCAATGGGCCGTTTATCTCTTCAGGCGTCCCTCTGCTTGGTCTAGGTCTAAGCTACAGGTCAAATCCTGTATAAATTCAAATCATTCACTTCTGGACAGTGCTGTAGAGTTGTAGATATGTTTCATGACGGTTCTTTACCAGCATCACTTGTGGATGGGCGGAGAATAAGGTGCGGAATAGAGCGAGCTTCGGGGATTGAACTGGATCGAATTTTCGGAGTAGGGAGCTGAAGCCTTCACCTTAAACCATGAAGTCTGAACTGCAAACCTTTAGAGGTTAAGTTCTGTTCAAAAGCGAGAGGGCAACCCAAATCGATGCATCCAGATTCGGCGGCTGCGGAATTTCCGCATGCTTTCTTGAGGGAATATGTCCGATTTCCTTAGCCTTGAGTAGATACCTACTGTGATTTCATGTCCATACATGCCCACCCTGTCTTGAACAGGCCAAGCTCCTGAGCAGTGAACACAAGATGGATTCCAAAGACCGACGAAAATGCAGCCAGCGAAAGCCAAGGGAACCGTAGAACCCCTGAAGGCCCAAAAACAAGCAAACCACAACGGCAAAAAAATCTGCCCGACGTGTGTCTTAGCCGCCATACCTCAAGCTTAGTGGCGAGTGAAGCATGTCCAGTTTCGAGTTTGCAGCGGCTTCCCAGACGTGGCCAACGATCCCTGGACGGCCTGGTGGTGAAGACACCTCGCGCGGCGGCAC
The DNA here is from genome assembly GCA_905231915.1 of Symbiodinium necroappetens. NCBI lineage: Eukaryota > Dinophyceae > Suessiales > Symbiodiniaceae > Symbiodinium > Symbiodinium necroappetens. Next base: position 22,756 of record CAJNJA010062809.1, read on the forward strand.
TGCCGGCAGAGAGTGAGCAGGCCGGACATGTTCAAGCTTTGAAGATCGGAGAAGCTTCCTTGTTGAGGTGACGGACAACACTGGAGAAGGTCGCGGCTTGCGCTTTGACTTCCTCATGGTGCTAGAGGCAGCGCGAGCAGCTTCCGTATCCGAATCGGAATGTGTACGGGTGCATCTGTTCACGAACGAGCAATACATGCATGGTACTTGTATGTGTGCGAGGTGTATGCACAAACGTGCGTGATTTCTACTTGTACAAATCTGTGTTTGCCGCTGTACGTTGATACTGGTATAACTATCATGCACACATGCATGCATACATGCATATCTACTAACTACTACATACCTCGACATAACAATGCAGAATACTGTACACAGGCATACTTGCATGCACATGCATGCATCACATGCATGCATACGTCTATATACATACATATATATATATTTATTTATTTATATTTATTTATATTTATTTATTTATATATATATATACATACATACTTATATTTATATACGTATGTACATACACATGCATGCATACATACGTGCATGCATACCTCTCCAACAGCAAGAGTGCGTGGAGCTTCCGA
>CAJNJA010062820.1:0-17843 GCA_905231915.1 Symbiodinium necroappetens
CGCTACTACTTCTACAACTACAACTACAACTACAACTAGAACTACAACTACAACTACCATGGGCCATGGCACCACCACTCCCTCATTATCATGGCGCCCGGAATTTTCCTGCTTTTCCCCTAAGAGCTCCTTTGCAGCCCGGCAGCATCCCCCCGGTCCATCAAGGAGCGGATGTAATGCTCCGGGCCAGTGAGCTCCTGGTCCGAACCCTGAAGCCTAAACCCCCAAAAATTCTACCAGAACCCGAAACCAGAACGATTGGCAATTAAAAAGTCTTAAAGGGAGGGATCAGGACTGGTAGGTACTGTGCAGCTACAGCGCGGCGCTTTGCCGACGACAGTTGCGGAGGAATCTTGGTTGGGCCTGTTTAGGGTGAGGAGCGTATGGTCTTGGGCTTTAGAAGGCGTCGGGCCGGGGCGGGCTTTAACGTGTTTCAACTTTGCGTTGTTCCGACGTGATTGAAGGCCCATGTTTAGACTTCCCTGCGATATGGCAGCATTGTTTCGCCCTCGGGAGGCTATCGCCTCCCAGAGCCTGTGGAAGCACAGTCTGACAACAAGCCCAAGCACGAAGCCGAATGGGACCACGATTCATGAAGTCTTGCAAAGGACATACATATCAGTTGTGCACCAGTCACGATTGCGAGTGCTGCTAGCAAGCGCCCTGACTTTCGCAGGACTCGTGGTCAAGCAGTGTTGACTGGTACATTTCGACATCTCAACCGGTGTAAGCCCAGTTCAATGATGTCCATTCCAGAACCCGTGCAAGCCCGCCTCCAGTTCCGTCTCGCAGAGGTGGAAGATAAATGCCATGTAGTCCTGCTCAATCTACATCTGCGCTCCTGCAGAAGTACGTTATGCCTGTGCCACCTGCGAACAGTTGATCGTCATGAAAAAGAAAGCGGGACTTCAACCTCTGGCTCCTGCACTGATAAATATCTCCTCTTCCTATGAATACTGGCAGCCAGGCAACCCACTTGTTCTGCCGGTGTGTCTCGTGGTAGTCGAAACCATCCGCGATACCTCGCTTGCAATATTGTTGCAGTATCAGGAAAGCGCGTTTGGAATATGGCCCTGAAGCTTGAAGCCTATTTCCAGCATGCAAGGTCTCTCCTTCTCTGTGTCTTCTCTGTGTCTTCTCTGTCCCTTCCAACCCAACCCCAGCTCTCGGATCACATGCCTCAAGCCTCTCACGCCTGCACAACATCCGAAATCCCAGATCGTCATCCTGCACCCTGACATTCCCGAACACGCAGGATATTTCAACGACCTCCAGAAATCCCTTGGCCGTGGTGCCACGCATTTGAGCCACCTGCTCGACATTTCGTCTGTCGATGCCTGCCGATGGAGCATATACCATCCGTGTACATGGTGCTGTCATAGGCTATTGTGGGAGCTCGGCCGCTTTGCATGCCGCTCAGCCTTTGTGTGGGTAGGTACACGTAAAGACGAATGCCAGTGGACTGCCCTCTGAATTGCCAATGCTGCAAGTTACAGCCGAAACTCAGCACTGCCCTACCCTAGGAAACCAATCCCCAATGACGAGTCGGGTGTTGAGGCGGCGTGTCGACTCTTACGCTTGCACCAAGGCAGGAAAGGATTCCGTTCAACGAGTATCACGGGTTTGGGGTGTGCCCTCTGAGAGCTGGCAATGTCGGGCTTAACTCTCCCACAGCTCAGACAAGGCACAGGAAATGAAGGTTTGCGTCCGCTGGTCATTTTCCCGCGCTTCCATGTCCAAGCCTCGTGGCATTTCGGTTTTGGGCTCTGCTTCTGGCCCCATTCGACTTTCTGTGTAAGTGACCATGGCTATGCGAGCTCCCAGCTTAAGAACGACAGGGCCCCGGACTCACTCACATGTCGTGCTTCCCATCTTGACAGAAGCAGAAAAGTTGGGGGCCCTACTCTTTTTAGGGAGAGACTCTGAGGATTCTTACTCGAACCCTCGGGTTGAGACAAGGATCTGCAGCTTCGTTCCTATGCTTTCGCACAGAGCACTAATGGCATTCTCTTGTCTCCTGCATACATTTAACATGCAGTGCGAAAGCAAATTGCAACGCTGGCACACTAACACCACACCGCGACGACGACCACACAACGACTACTAACTACCACTAACACTACTACGGCTAACAATAATAAATAATCATCACCATCACCATCACCATCATGTTGCGACAACTGCTGATGGTCTTGCTGTTTCAAGTCGTGCCTTTTTCCAAGTCAATAGGAATTTACTGCTACTTCGATCTGGATGGCACGACCCGGCAGCCTAAGATTCCGAACCGAGGACATGACTGCTCGCTCGTACGTGTGCTTCTATGCAAGGAAGTCAGGGCTTCACTGCCTAGGATTCGCGACGTCAGAACTTCAGAATTTTGTGGGGAACCAGTGCTCAAGGAGTCACGAGGTTTGCTGTTGATTTCAGGCGATCCACACTTTGGGAATTGGGCCAGACTCGCGGCTTGGTCGTCTGTTCACAGGTATTAAACATATCATAATTGCACTAGGACTATGAGGAATTACCCCGACCCCTATACGAGTAGTAAGGACTACCGAGCATGGCTTTTGGGATTGACCCGAATCAAACAGGCAGCAAGCCTTGCCATTGCGCATAGAACTCTTGCAATCATTACCCCTGCAGTTAAGGTTTCCGGAACTAGCTCTGAAAATCAACGTTTTGGAGGTTTGAAGGTCGTGGGGCAATTAACAGCTACGACTACGGGCTTCGCTGACATTGACGTCCCTGCCCCTGTCCAACCTCTGAAAGCTATTGGTTCATGTAGCGATGCTCCGGAGTCCTGCCGGTACCGTACTCTTCTAGAGTCCCTAGACCCCCTTGCGAGGACCCACCATGTCTGAATCGAATGCCCAGGGGGCGAAGGGCACCAAAAGAGTCCACGATCAGACCCACCTGCGGACGGCTTGCCCATGGGGGGTGCATGCACTTCTTCGTTGGATGTGGCTGGACATGAAGCTCGACCTCGGCTTTTGCCTGCAAGCACCTGGATGTGGTCATGCCCACTATAGGGCTTTAACATTGCGACGGAGGATTGGCGACGGACAGCGCAGTCTTCTCCTACCCATTGCCCCAGTTCACCGGCTTCTCAACTAACAAGGACAAATATGCGGACAAACGGCCCCCTTCAGCAATAAGTTCCGAGCTGTGAGATTTATGTTGCAACACGGGTGCCCAAAGTCGAACCAATTTTCTTGGTGTTTTGAGCTTCTACTATACGTACGGTCTGTTGCTGTCGCTTGCCATTTGTTTAGCGAAAGCTTTTTGGACTGACAGGCAAGACCAACAGGCTGCAGCTAGAGGATCCAGGCTTCGCAAGACAGGTGGAGCAGCTCTCTCGAAGGCAGCATGGTGCCGTGTGCTTCCTTGGGGGTTCCCTTCTGCTCAAGGACATGGGGCCCTGCAGAGATGCTTAACGGGCAGTCAGCCGGGAACGGGTACAAACGACACCATGCTTGGGCGTTAAAAAAAACATGAACGATCGGATTTGCTGTAACAGTATGTCGCTGTTTTTGCTGTAGAACCACTGTGGAACTGGGTTTCTGGTGGCCTTCAGCACTGCTAGATCAACTTACAAAACAACTTTAGAAGATGGGCGTCTTCGCTCGCAGAAAAGCGTGCAACCTCTACTGCGTCCAAGGTGCGATGGTGTTTAAGACGATGACACCGAAAATGATGAAGTAGCTCATGTCCTGGGCAAATCGGCATAAGCCTCCAGCGGGCCCCGAAGCTCCTGGCAAAAAGTCCAAAGCACAGCTACAGATGTTCACGTTTGTGAAAATTTGTCATCGACTAGGCCCTCTTGGTAAGCTCAAAGAGTAGGCCTCGAATCCCACCCCGAGCGGAGAAATTGATGGCTGGAGTCTGGCTAAGTCCATAAGTACGGTGCAACAACCACCGTAACTGATCCCGGCAATTCTCAAATCATCTATACAGCAGTTTGCCCGGAAGGTGGGCTTTAAAATCACCGACAGCAGCGCCGCCGAATACCAATGGCAGTGTAACTTGCGAGCGCACCCCCTGATAATGTATCTGTCACGAATCATGTATGATCTTGGCATGGGGACGCCCTTCAGGATTCGGTTTCTCCGCAGGGCTTTCCGGTTTTCCATCAAGAAGCCCTGAAGTCCGAATGCGAGCCAGGAGTTTAGAGTTACAAGTAGCTGACACCGCGGCCACCTAAAGAAGCATCTATATATGTGTGATTGAAAAGATGGATAAAAAACAGGTGTAGCTCTACCTGCATAGGCACACACAATTTCTTCTTGATCGACACCTAACTCTGGTCTTGCAAAATGAATTGGTGCATCTCTCTCTCTCTCTCTCTCTTTGCCATGGGGCGTACATCATCCGCTCCGTCCAGTCGGGGCTCCCAGGTTTTGTGGAGCTCAGCATCAGGCTGAGGCCTACCTTCAGCGGCTCGGCTTCACAGGGTTTGGGTCGATTGGGTGGCTTCTGACTTATGACCTATACAAGAAGGGGGTCTTGGGGTCTTGGATGTAGGAGAGTTGCACATTTCGGCTTGCAGTTGTAGGGTCCGAAGCCCACCAAAAGTCAGTGATGTGAACACCGTTGTGCTACCAGAACTGACTTTGCAAGGCTTCCTTCGCGCATACCCACTTGGGAATTCGGAGGTTGCGGTTTGCCTTCAATCTATCTGCATATTGCCTGGTTGTTTGGCACCTGCTCCTGAATGAATTTGTTCCCGCATGCAGTGACCTACGTTTTTCAGCCGTCGTGCATTAGTTTACTTCCGATTGCCACAGTGTGTGTTGCTTGGCATTTTTCCTTAAGATACCGCTTTTGCAAGTCCTTTGGCCTGAGTTTTATGGCTCCGGCTCATGCAGTCACCAGTTGCGGACTGGTCGGTGCATTCTGTTGGCAATCTTTGATTTCGTTTGTCATGTTATGGAGACTCCGCAAGTCAGTGCTCGCTGAGATGGTGACGACGGTGGCAGTGGTGGAGCTCGTGACGGCGATGGCAAAGCAATCAAGATGCGGATGTTGATGGCTATGAAGATGCTAACATGTAGAGGAGGATGTGAACAGGATGAATAGGTGGTAAAATCGGAGATGCCAAGCTGGTGGCGACGCTACCCTGACATTGGTACGGCAGCGCCACGCTTGCATTGTTGCAGATGGTTTCCGATGGCTGCTTGGAAATGTTGCCTTGCACATCGGGTACCGTAGCAGCGGCAAGGTTCTGTACAGAGTGCGGCGAGGACGACCAAGAATACTGCCACCTGCTGGCTATATGACGTCCGTCGTGCGGCGTTCCTGCTTGCCTTCACTCGATTTCATCTAGCTTAGCCTTCGACAAAGAAGCTCTGAAGGGATTCTGGATCTTTTGCCTGGCGCTCCCCCGTCCAAAGGGTCGTATTGACCATAGCGAATCATACCAACACCAGAATCCTGTCTCACCTCCGATGCGTGACCGACACTTCCGAGCCCCTGCCGAAGCTGAGATTCCGAGCAATCGGACGCACAGTCAGAAGCCCTAAACTCCGCGTGCCATGGACAAGTGGCAATTCCGGCACGTGTACCCTGGTACAGGATGTTCCTCGGCTCCACATCTGGGCAGAGTGCTAGTTATACGGTGATAACAGGCACAAGTACGAAGACATAACACAGCATAGGCAGTGAGTGGAAGAAATGGGCACTTCCTCCCAAAGCCGCAACTTTCCAAGATCTTCTCAGGCACTGGACAGAAGCCCCAAAGGCCGCTTTAGGATTTACGTGGGTTTGGCAAATCTCAACTTTGTCAATGCATTTCTGACCAGGCTGTTTCCGGGCAGAAAAGCGTCTAGTCCCCCTTTGCCAGACCCTTTGGCCGATCCTGCAACGGCATGTAGCCTCGGACTCCGCGGCCTGTCCCTCAAGACGCCGTTGCTTGTCAGTGCTCGAGGCTTCCATGAAGCCACGTGAAACACCACCCGTTGACATGACATGGACACACGAGAACATTGCACGATCAGCCGCTTTATGCGTCTTGACTGCCACTCGAGCGGAAACACAGGAATACCTTCTGCTACACTGGGAACGCTCAAGATTCTAATGCCCAATGCTGCTCTTCAGCTTTCATTTTTATGGTTGACATGACCAAAATGATCCCCGAAACCCTAGTCTCCATACTCGCAAAAGGTCGAGGTTACGCGGTTTCATGAAGGCACACGGGCACAGGACTCACAGGACCGCAAGGGTCCCTTGCCCAACGAAGACCAAGCCTTATTAGTATTGTTGGTATTATTAGTGTACAAATATAACAATAGGAATAGTCAGGTATATTGCTATTGCTATCACATGTTAAACTGACTGTCATTAATGGTCGCATTATGACTTATAAACATGAACTCTCTCAACACGATCGTCAAAAAACACTCCCCGCTCAACTCCCAGCGCCCTCCACTGCACGTCGGGTGTCTCTGTGCAGGTGACGATATTCTCGTCGCAGAAATGGTGAAAGTCATCCCGGAAGAATCCTGCACACACGTTCTGGATGCTAGGATTGTGTTGCCAAGCTGTGAATTCTACTTGGATGGTGCATGTTTACAGGATTGTACTAAATGAGAGTCGGGACAGCAGACATATGCAAAACGCCGTATAGCATGAAACCCGAAACAAACATCCCAGGCCATGTGCTTATCACATCTTCAGCCCACGAGTCCTAGACTTCAACCCATCAGCATGTCTCTATAAATAAGGCTGTCAAGAAAACGACCGCACGATGTTTCGTGACCCGCATGTGAGCCCTGAAGTAGTTGGCTGAGGCTAATTAAGGTTCTTGCTGTGGGGATGGAGGGCCTGGAGCCGCATGTGTTTCTCACAACTCAACCGACCAGCAGGAGTACGGAAAGAAGGCGCGGTAGTTTTGTGTGTTGCTGCTCGGACATCTTTCAGGCCTGACGACAAGAAGATCGTTCCTCACCTTGAGGGTCCGGGCAGGTTGGTGCATCCTATCCCTTCAACAAGCACACTTTGAGTTCAGAACCCCACTCCAACCCTGGGGTTCTGCCAAGGGGCTGAAGCCGATGCCGGCGTAGACAAAGGTGATGATCACCAGACTAAGCGGCTTCGATTCGGGCAGTCTTCTTCCCTTTTCTTGGGACCAGCGCCTACCTCCGACATTCTGAGGTTATTATGGGGCCTTAATGTAGAATAGCGCTCTGGTGTATACCGTACCATTTACGAATTCTTCAGACCCCTGTATTCGTTGGGTGTAGGCCTGGGAAGCAGCTAAGATTTCGGGGCATTAACGAGCCAAACATGATTTGAAGCTGGCTTTTTTGCTTCGCTCCCGAACCTTCAGATTGCAAATCAATGTAACTGGCCATGTTGCCAGGGGATGGCCCCGAGAAACGCTTCTACACAACTTCTGTTTGAGCTCATTTGGATCCATTCAACCCAGAATACGTGGTAAACACCCTACTGCACTGCTTGAGTCAGCCTTTAGGGCTTTGAGCGTGAAGCCGAACCAACCTACTAGTCAGGATTCACCAAGCCAGAAGTTAACCGAAGAAGCCTTTCATACTTCTCTTGCAGGGCGCCCGAGAAAGGTCATCGCCAGGGATCGCAGTGGGGCACAAATTGCTCGGAAGACCTCACTGACAGACGAATATAATATAATATAAGTTTAGCTGGTTGGCTTCCTGTCTGGTTCAGAAGGGCCCGCCTCCGGCGCAGCTCGAAACAATCCCCAAAAGCTAGGACCTTTAGAGTAGCTGCACTGTAGTCTCGAACTAATTCCCAAAGTCAACAGCTCGGGGGCCCTAGGCCCTAGGCCCAGATTTTCGACTAGGAACCGTCGCCAGAACGGAACTCTGACACCAGAAGTCCATGAGGATGAAGCAGAGAAGCCAGAAATGCCTCGAGCGAGACTGGGCCAAGGTGGCTGGACTGCCCATCGCTTAACTTCGCCTGTTTTCACGGTCTACAGTGGGCTCTTCACTCACCTGTTCCCAGCAGAAGCCTGGAACCGCCAGAACTTGGGATGCTGGATGCGAACAGAATCACAGGCAACACCGAAAAAACCAAAATCCCTGAAAATCAAGTTTAAAAGAAAAACAACTAGACCCCGAACCCTTTGTTAAGCCCAAATGGCACGAAACACGCACATCACTTTTCGGGTAGGCCCTTCAGAAACACCGCATTCCCGCACTTCTCACCAAGTTTTTCTGAAAATGCACATCGCTTGGTTCGGTTGTGCTCTGCGGTGTTACGTTGTTTCGTGGTTTTGCTTGGTTCTGTTGTTGCGTTCGTTTTTTGTGTGTTGGCTGATTGGCTTTAACTGTTTGTGATACAACTTCTGTCGTAACTCTGGATGCGGCACACGAACGACTCCAAACCCAGTGCGAAAGTCGAAAATTTTGCCGACAACTTCTGCAGCACTCCTAAAAATGCCTAATTCGATTCTCCCAACACAACAAACCATCACCTTACTCTAACTATACCTGACAGTATTCTCTTACCCTGTAGATAATTCTTCTCAACATATCTCAAAAGACGATCTCACCCAAAAAATGCTTGCAAAGACGGCAGCTTGCAACCGCAGAGACAAGTTGGGGCTTACGCAGGCTTACGCGAAGCAAAACACGCTTCCGTCGAGCCGCTTGAGAGGCCGAATTCTATTCCCGCAGCCCCTTCCCCGAGCGTCGTGAATCCCAATGTGCCCTCTTCCGCCAAGCTTGACTTTCCAGACTGAGAGAAACGGTGTACCTGCACAAAGTGTAGGCCAAGATACCGGAAGAGGAAAGCGAAAACGCAGCAGGTCAACAGCAAAAACCTGCGCTGTCTGGTTTCCGGACCCCGTCGAACGAGACCTCCCTTTCGGCTCGCCCGGGCTTTACAATTGCACGTTTCCTCACAGTATTGTTCGTGTTCAACACCCGAAGTGGACGGCCAAACCCCTCAAACTCGGAGACGACATCCCCACTTGACTCTAAACCTCCTCCGAGCCGAACCCTGGCTGAAATTGTACCTTCATTGTGAGTAGGCAAACAAGTTCCGAAACTTGTAGTCCTCCCTTTCCAGATGCCGGTACCTCCAAGCCACGTGGCCTTCCGACAACAACTTCCACAGCCTCAGTTGCAACGACCGTGGTATGGAAGGTCTTCGCCCGCTTGGCTTGCTCCATGTTCTAGAGAAGCAGTCGGCGCCCCAGTATGAACGAGCCTTCACAGAATCTGTTTGCCATGTTCATGTTGCTCCTGAAATCAAGAGCCACCCGTGCCGAATGGACAAAACTCTGGGCTTCCACGTGGCGCCCAGAGGGTTTGCACAAAGCTGGGAAGGTGAAAGTGATGCTTCGCCACATCCTCAGCTGTCATGGCCCAGCCCTGGCCCGGCCCTGGGAATTAAAGGCACAGAAGGTGATATATTCCCATGCTCTGTGTACTAGGACCCGTGGTAGTATAACTAGCACTACTCGAAGCAGTACAACTGTGGTTAGAATTTTGAGGTTCATGATCCTGCCAGGATCAGGCACCACGCGCCGGCAGCCGCTCGGAAGAACTGAAAGGCAAACAGTATTAAAGAGGATGGGTGCGACAATCTCCAGTGGCTTTGAGCGCAGGGCTGCTTGGTTTGACGGGCTTTCTATGCACGATTGCGCCCGCCTGTTCTCTTCTTGCCAGCCAATGAATGCCATTTTAAACCGACGTGAAGCAATCTCGCTTTGGGCGGCAATGACAAGGTTGCATGTTTGCATCATGAGACCACACCTCCCCGACATTCAGAATGCTCAATGCGCTTCCGAAGTCTCACAATCCCACCCTAAACCATACACCCTAAACACCCTTTTTGTGATACTGGACTCAAGTCTAACCTATACCCTCTTCAAGTCCTACATCCTGAAATTTTCAGGGTTTAACCACTACACCTGCATTCTCAAAGTCCTGGAGTCCTTTACCAAAACCGGGACTCGGCATGCACTTCGTGTAGCGCAATGGGAAACCTGGACACAGAAAACCGGTCGAGAGCGCTTAGGTCGAAGGTGTAGGTTTGGGGCTGAAGGTTCAGGGTCTTCGGATGCGGGTCGTATCTTCCTGTCATCTGAGGAGCCTGGGTGACTAAGAGCTTAAGATGGAGCTCGGAAGCTCCTCTCTATCCTTGTGCCAGCTCTTTGAAAGAAACGGAACCGAAGAGTCGCGTGGCAGGCGAAATTGTAAACACTTACCACGAACAGCAAGAACACGGTTCGGCACTCCGGAACAGCACTTGCATTGAGGCAGCCCGTCAAATTAGCATAGGCCAATAGGGAGTTCTGATCACAGAACGGGCGACAAATCATCGTAGCTACAAGACAGACCGGAGCCCGATACCCGCTCAGTTCAGGTGCTGGGGGTTTGTTGGCGGATTGGGGGGGTCAACCTGGGCAAGACTTGTTCTACACCACTCCTCCACCAATCTGGTCAGCTTCCTTGTGCCAAAGTGCTTGATCGCAATCGTCAGAAGCAGCCACGTGGCCGTGCACAGGAAGTAGAGCCCGCCTAGAGAACGAAGCACACACACACACACACGCGGACGGTCACATGGTTGGACACGGGCCCTACCTGACAAGTTTACCTACGGCACAACTAAATGCCGCTGCTACGCCTTGCAATATCCAACAGAGTCGCTCGGATCTCGACATGAGAAGCTCATGCAGCTCTGTACGCTCGAAAGGTGGGTTTTCGTTCAGTTTCAATAGCCCTTGAAGAACATCCATTTGCTGGAACTGTGCTTTCACTCACCCAAACATCCACCGCACGAAGGAAGGTGTTCAGAGGCTGGGAGCTGCTAGCTCCCCTCCTATGTATAGAGAAGCCTGGGAACTCGAGGATCAAATTGAGCTAGGAGTCTGACTGTTAAAGGGTGGTCTCTTATACTGTTTTTGGGCGAGGCATCCCCTGCACACCACTCCCCGGGTTTCCAGCCGTGTGGCCCAGAGTGAAGGCCACGATCGCTGCTCGAGCAGAAATCCACTGGGCGGCATCCTCAATGCACAATACCAATTAAAACCAGGTAAGCGCTCTGATAGCAAAGAATGTTGAAGTAAGCATCTTACATGGTCGACAGGCTTTCTTCGACATTGTTGCCGCAAATCTCTCTGGCAGGCGCACAATTGCTGCTGGCCAGAATTCTCCGCCTCCACGCCTTGCCATCCTATTTCACTGAATGTCGAGTCGATCCTTTACCCCCTACTCCTACGTGCAGAAGGTCGGATGTCATAGTTGTCAAGGCTTCGCATGCTATGGGCTACAATAGTGCTCTCAGACTCAAGCATGCTCAACCGTCATGGGCCACGGTTAACAAACCCAGATCCCCTCATCTCATCCGTGGTCCCCTCGACACCCCCAGCAACCACAGAAAACTCCGCAAGTGTCTGCAAGAACCCGGCTTCAAAATCCTGCACCTGGAAATCCTAAACCTCTAAGTCTTCGTCCTCCGACTCTTCCGCCGGAACCAGGAACCTCAGGGTGTCGGAAGCACGACACGAGTTGTCTCGTGAAAGCTATATGAATTCAGGTCGTGTGGTGATCACGCCTGCGCGCTTTTAAACTACCAGGATGGAGGGTCAGGCTTCCGCAAAAGGAAGCAGAAGATTACCCGACCACGTTCAGGGCGTCCGTCGCCAAGGAAGCCACAAGTGGTTCATAGCCCTGGCCTAGAAAACGATATGATGCACCTGTACCGGAACTATTTTCCAGCCTGTCACATCGTACAGGCGCCCAGGAGCGGGAAATCAAGCAAGACAACAGACACAAACTCAAGCCTGGAATCAGGAATGGCTTTCAATGCTAGGCCTCACCAGCCACGACCTCAAGCCTAGAATTAGGAATGGTGCTCAAATGCTTGACCATCGTGCTGCCTCCCCTCCTCTCCCCCCACACTTCCCGTAAAGGCCGAGGGAACATACCGGTGTGCGCAGCCAGGACCAAGCCCAAATACAGAGCTGCACGAAGAAGGCGCGTCATGTTCCTTTGCTTCTAAGATTTTGGTATTCTGTTTTCGGCTCTGGTCTTCTCTTGAAAGCTTCTAGCACTGAAGGTTCGAAGTGCAGGAGGGACGTGGAACTGTGGCGCCAGAAATGGAGGACTTGTAGTGGTTGCTGCTTGACTCCATGGCTGTTTTTTTTAAAGTTGAGGCTGACGACTACGGCACCACCAAGCACAGCTTATCATGAGCAGCTCTGGCAGACTTCGTCGCAGTGCAGCATCTTCCGACGTCCCCAGCAGCCGAAGCAGCGCTTTGCACTTTGCGGGCGCGGACTGGATGTGCAAGCAGGAAAAGAAACAAATCAGCAAGGACACACTTGAGCTGCGGCTTGGGGTTGGAAGTGGAGGGCGCGACTCGGCACATTGTATCAAGTGCACACCGAGCTTCTTGGCATCGTCGCACAGGAAGATCTGAAACCTTAGCTTCCTGTCCATTGCAAGCTACCGAAACTGTTCCATCAACCAGGGTGTCTTCTTTCTGGGACGAGCTGCTCGCGAGCCGCTTATTAATCGCTATTTGGCTTGAAAAGCGGATTCTCCAAGACACTCTGCAACAGAGACAACCATGTGTTCTCTCGGAATCTCGCAGCTACAAAGCTGAAGAGCACGAAGCAGAGTATCATAATCCTGAGAAACATCTACTCTACCTGGCTTGTTCTGTGGGAATAGATTTCTACTGGCTGGCATGCACCTGACTACACGTTCTCTATGCAGCCCACACATCTGAAGCTCTCGGATCTGGTCAGGGAGGATACAGCCAATTCGCTCCTGTTGCTGTTGCATGCTGGCTTGGAGCGGCCTTGAACTGTCCACCCCTGGTAGCTGAGAAGCGGTCGGTGCATCCAGTCCGGGATGTTCCTCTGCGCCACCTTCAACAAACCTGGGGGAAGCAACTCTGTACGGCAGTGCGCAACAACGACAGCGACAACGACACGAATACGACCAAGAACAGTAGCAGTAGAAGCAACAGCAACAACAACAACAACAGCACCAACATCAACAGCACTAGCACCACCAACAACACCAGGACCAGGACCAGGACAAGGACCAGCAGCAGCAGCAGCAGGAGCAGCAGCGGCAACAGCAGCGGGCAACAGCAACAGCAACAGAAACAACGACAACGACAGCAACAACAACAACAACAACGACGACGACAACCACCACCACCACCACCGCCGCCGCCGCCACCACCACCACCACCACCACCACCAGCACCAGCACCACCACCACCAGCACCACCACCACCCAGCACCACCACCACCAGCACCACCACCACCACCAGCAGCGGCGGCAGCAGCAGCAGCAGCAGTAACAACAGCAGCAGCAGCAACAACAACAACAACAAAAACAACAGCAACAGTAATAAGAATGCTGCCCATAACAAGAGCAACAATACCAACAAGAACGATAACAAGAAGCACCGCGACCACAACCACAACCATAGCAGCCACAGCCACGGTCCCAGCAGCCCAAGAAGCAGACCGCGAACATAAACGTGATCATTATGATTGTGCTGGTGCCACACACTGGCCTTACAAACCCTGAACGAGGTGGGAGACCACGAGGCGACACAGGAAAGTAATGCCGAGGAGCGCTCTGGCACGATGGAGAAGCCTCAGCATTTTTGCGAGGTGTGTAGCACTGAGCCTGCATGGAGCCGTAAGACTGTCCGTCTAGCACAATGCTCATACTTGCGTTCTTCCATCCGACAAACCTCACGCGGTGCATCTGACTCCAACTGGCACAGCGAGAATAACGGAATCCTCTTTGAAAGCAAACAAAGCAAGAATCGCACGATTTTTCCGCACAGCGTCCTGACTAGCGGTTTAACTGATTGTTGAACACGCTTGGCAGTTGTTTATGTGATCTGCTACGGCCACACAGTTGCAATGCTACACAACCGCACACCCTTATTACGCAAATCATGAGCACGGGTTGGTCTAAGTCTCAGTGCGCAACACCTGCAACCCAACAGTGTTCCTGGCATGTGTAGAGCACTTGAGCAGAAGAGTCTTGAACTGCGCTAGGGCTTGGCAACGAAAGGAGGCTTCCAAGAGCCTCTGCCATGTGTCGGCAGACCACACGCCGCTACAAGCATTCAAAACACTCGGTCCTAAACCTTCTCCAATGGCACCCCTTGACCCAAGCTATTGCCAGCCCCGCTGCGGGACAAGTCTTTGATCAGCTTCGACTCCCGGTGAAGATCAATGCCTGCAGTTAGCACCAATGCGACATCATGCGCCAGCATCTGATTGAAGAAGAAAGAGGTACCACCACCGCCGATTAGATATGGTGCTGACATCGTTTACTACAATGTCCGACATGTCGGACTCCAGGAAGATGAAAAGGTGCTGGATCATGTAATTTCGAGGATGATCTAGAAAGGAATGGTGGGGAAAGTGGTGGTAGCACTGTGGCATGGACGGTGGTGCAGCCAAGGCACACATTCGAATGAAGTATCTGGCCTTGATGTCAGGGGAGCTGAACGGAACCGTGTCCTGTACGGGGCTTAGAAGCGTCCTAGGTTCACCGAAAATAAGGCTTTCTGCAGAGGCCCTCACAGCTCTACGACGTGTGCTGACAAAACACTCACTAACTCTCATGTTTACAAGTCAAGAATTATCCAGATGTTCCAAGTCTTCGGTAGACAGGGGCTCGATGGGCTCGCACCTACAAGCAGCGTCTCTCCTGGTCTCAAGGACAGACTAATTAAAATCCAACCTTGGAATAGTTTGGTGGGTTAGCAGGCAAAGGGTCTCGGCTTCCAGGGTCTACCCACATGTGTGCGACATGCAAGCGGAACCCGGAGTCCAGAATGTTTTGTTTCGCTTCGCCGTAGACATACCACATGGCAGTCACAGGAAGGCAGAAGTGCAAGTAGTGCAAGTTGCCTTGGAATCTGAGCATCGGCGTCACAGGTCTGGTTGCCTACCTCCTACCTTTTTGACTTTGGGACATTTTTTTCCGACACCAGCTTCTAGTCGGAAGACATGCAGCCTGAAGAGTTGGCTCGGGAATGCGTGGCGAGGATCCGACCAAGCTGGTCTCCAGCCACAACAGAAACCTGTAGGCCTCTTCAGGATTTGCACTACTTATGTTTTGAGAACTGAAACTCTCTGCGGGAACAAATGCTTGCAGGCTGCCATCTGTCATGACCTCGATGGTCCGAACAAAGCGAGACAGGAAGGAGTAGGCCAGGCGATGCCTCGAAGGGCCACTGAAACGTTTGAAGATGATCTCCGACACTGCAAGGACAAAATGGATTTTGAAGCCTTATGGAGCCTTAAGATACGTCGGAGGCAGCACATCATTGCTGCAGCTCCGGAGAATGTTGCGAAGAGACATGTGGAGAGAGCAGCGGCGATCATGCGAGCAGTTGCGGAAGTTATGTAGGATGTCAGCACGACCCACGAAGCCCCTTGACCTAGAGTTAAACATTGACAAGCTTCAGGGTTAAGCGCGGCCGGATTCAAACAGAGCCTCTTGCAAAATCGTGAAGTCTCCAGGTGTCAGAACCACACAGGGACATTGGCGCAAAACTCCTCAGTCGCTACCCAGTAACCTGGAGACCCAAGTTGCAAGGTACAGATTTCAGCTTTCACAGCGAAAGAGCAGCCTACCATGTCAAATCTCTGGGCTCTTTGATCGAAGCTTCCCACGACACGAAGAGAGGACGAGTGCTGTGATACAGTAGATGTGCCGGAGTTGTGAGGTCAGTGAGACACCACCCATCACCTCATCAATACTGTGTTCACGCACCTCAAGCGCCGCAGCCCGACTGTCTACATGTGGGATCTGACTGAGTACTAAGAATACGTCCTTGAAACCCAGGCCCAATAAAGAAAGGCCTCTACCAGTACAGTATTTGACCTATGTGGAACCCTGGTCGGATACCAGTCCAATTATTGCAGATTAACTGAAACCCATTATCTTATGAATTGTAATCCTACGATTATTTTCTTCTGCTTGTATGGCTGTCATTCTTGTAAGTCAACACAGTTGTGATAGTCAATAGTTTTCGTGCTGGTGCTATTGTGGTACAAGAATTGCTCGTTGTATAGTTATAATGAACATGATTACCGTTCTGATGTTAACCTTCTTAGGCTGTTAGCATGTCGACTATACTCGACCCCGGCGAGCTGCTTGGCACGCATGTGGAACCTCTGCCTCTCCTCGCAGGCATTCGCCGGTTCTTTCGGGATCTCTGAATCCCTGGGTTTCGGCGCTCTCACTCGGACAATCCAGGCGAGGCATGTGGTCATGAGTCGGCTAAGTGAGACAACGAGTTGACAGGATGGGGAAGGTCTTGCAACAAGCACCCGCATAGAATCGAAACCAAACAGTATCCCTCTACCCCACGCCCCAATGTCCTTTTTTTTCTCCTGCCTTAGGGGATTGGGCCAAGGTTTAATCAGGTTTGGGTCCAGGGTGTACAGTTTAGGATTTAGCGTGGTATTCAGCTGCAAGAAACAGACAAACCTATTCCACCCGCCCTGGCAATCCCGGAATCCTGCACAAAGTGCTTCTCCGACAGATATTGTGTGACGTCGTCAACGAAGTCCTCCTCATCTTCCTGCGCTGCATCTGCCAAATCTTGGCACTAAGAACCCTGTTGCTACGCCTGTTACGATTTAAAGCTCTGTTAAAACACCTGACCACTGCACCATACGTCATGAAGACCGTGTGTCTCCTCGTGGCTGCTTCGCATGCTTGCAGAAAATCGCTGGTAGTCTGAACATCCCAGAGGCTATGCAATATTTAGCCTTTGGAGCTGTAAGCCTCCGGGCCAGAGTCTGCACAAGAAACGACTACGAAGACACGGTAGCCAAGGCTTACATACGCTCTCGCAACTCGGACAGGCCAGTTCAGCAAGTGCGAGTCGGCGTGAATCCATGTGTACCGCTGTATCCAGGGTTTAGGGTTGGGGTTTGGCCAAGGCTCAGGCCCCTAGCTTCGGATTTCTTGTCGAACTGCTTTAATCAAAACAGAAGCGCCGTCGACCTGCACCAAATTCGCACACAACCCGGTGTTTGCAACTGCCTTCACTGGCTTCACGATTTTCTCGAACGTGCTGGAATAGGGTGAAATCTCCTTGGCTTGGCAGCCGGTAGGGGCTATGATGAGAGAACAGAACCGAGAACATGACCGGATCCTCTGCAATGGACTTGACTAAAGAAAAATCACACTGGATGGAACACACCCACGCTGAGTGTTCTCGGCAGCCCTAGACGAATCTGCATGTTATCCTTATCGAAGAGGTCCCCAAGCCGATTCTCCATGCCCCTTCTCTTTTGCATGTCTTCAGCCCCAACAGCAAAGCAGATCTGAAAACCTGCACCCCAACAGCAGCGCACTCACGCCCCCAATGCTGTGCCGAGCCTCGGCACATAACTTCTGAAGCCCCAGCTATCCTATACGGTTACATCTCATAGTGCAAGTGAAACCCACTCAGTCCAAAAAAGCCTCCCACAACGAATTGGAACAAACCTGACACCCCGAACCCATCGTCCCCACAAGGCGAACCGTTTAAGCCGGGCACCAGGATCAGCTGCACCATCTTTAAGCCTTCGCCTGGGCAATGGCTGGGCATTTTCCTTTGCAATTTCTTTTACGAGTACAATCTAACCAATCAGCTACACAGCAGGTAGCAGTTCATCTACGTACCTGTGCATAACCGAAACTATCTATTTTTCCATCATCGACCCATGCATCTGCCAACCTTCGTAATTACCTAGCTATCTAATCATCCATCTCCTTCTCTCTCTCTCTCTCTCTCTCTCTCTCCCTCTGTCTATCTGCCTGCCCGCCTAGCTAATCTTTCTTTCGTTAGGGCTGTGGACTAGGGGAGCTCCC
>CAJNJA010062831.1:8709-23343 GCA_905231915.1 Symbiodinium necroappetens
TTTAGGGTTTAAGCTTTAGGGTTTTGACTTTCGGGTTTAGGGTTCAAATGTTCCACCAGGGGGTTCGATTGATTTAGGGCGTAGGGCTCAGTTTCTGGGGATTTTTTCAGGCTCTCTACAAGGGATTCGAAAAAGGGTGTCCTACAATTTTTCATGTTACTAACGATGGGTTCGTATTTAGGGAACAGGGCTGACAGGAGCTTTGACAAAGGCCTCCATTGCGGGTTCTATTTAGGGCTACTACAGTATGTGTACTGGAATGAAGCTTTTCAACCCAAGGCCCTAAACGTAAACCCTAAACCCTAAATCCTAAACCCTAAACCCTAAATCCTAAACCCTAAACCCTAAACCCTAAACCCTAAACCCTAAACCAAGGTAGGTACCTGGTCGGAGGCTTGGGAGTTTAAGGTGGGCCGTAGGGCATGGCCTAATTTTAGGGTTTTAGGGCTTTAGGGCTTTAGGTTTTAGGGCTTAAGGGGTTTAGGGTTTAGGGTTTAGGGTTCAGGGTTTAGGGTTTAGGCCTAATGTCACCCGAAGACAGCACCAACGGCGACCACGTCAAGTTCAGCGACGCCAACACGCGAGGACATTTGATCTGACCCTAAGCCCTAAACCCTAAACTCTAAACCCTAAACCCTAAACCCCAATCCCTAAGCCAGCTTCGGCAAGATGGAGATCTGAGTTTCACGCCCTCGCCCCACGCACCCCAAAACAGGAGAGGGCTTTCAACTCTAGCTTGATGCCGGGATTGGGTTTAGGGTTTAGGGTTTAGGGTTCAAGCTGTGGTTCGGACCAATCTGGGTCAAAGGACACCACCTTCCCTCTCTGCAGGGCTATGCTGGTGGCTGCAAACCTCAGTAGTCCCAAGCAACAGGATGGTATTAGCAAGCTGCTGGTCAAATCCGATGTTGTGAACTCAGTCGAAGCTCTTTGCTGCTACGGTCCAACAGACCCATCATACTGACCGTCGGGCCTTGGGGTCGCCCTGGAATGGGTATGATCTCGCGAGCCACGGCGTACCTGTCTTCCTGGCGGACAACAAGTTTGGAGAGAAATTCTGTGTGGTGAGGGCTGGAGGCCCGCCACCCCAGGTTTGGCTGGCGGACTCGCAGCACCCTTGGGCGTTATGCGCCCACCTGCAAGGTGCGCACTGGGTGCTGTTGATGGTCAACATGACGCACGTGCCGTATTGCAAACTTGGTGACATCAAGCGGCACAATGATGACAGTCGTGACGCGCTCATGCTAGCGACTGGGTAGCCAAGGGGTCCTGAGCCTCGATGCCACAATTTCCGAGATGATTTCCACTGGATGGACATGGGATTGCATGGTCGCCCAATTGGAGGAGAGTTTCCCAGACCTGCCATTGCTCATCCAGCAAGCCCTCAACAGCTGCTGGGCCAGAAAGAACAGCTGCTGGCCCACACATCCGAGGGCCATGTAACGTTAAGGTTTTAGGGTTTATAGGCTTAGGAGAACCAGACTATGACCCAGGTAACCATGCTTCAGGCACTTTTTAAGTCGTTGCTGTTGGGGCTGCCCTAACTCCTTACAGTGGACAGCTTGCTGCATAGCCCCAAGACCCTCCACCCTGAGCCGTGAATTGCATTTGAGGCTGAGCTTAGCCTGCGCAGACCTCCACTCCAAAACTGCACGGTTTAGGCTTCCCTGCGTCGGGGTGAAGATAAAGATCGGAAGAGTTGAGAATATTATGGCTCAGTAATAATAATAATAACAATAATAATGACAATAGTAATAGTAGTAATGATAATACCCCAAACCCTAAACCCTAAACCATAATGTAACTCTCGTAGCTATTCTAATGGTTAATTCATTCAGGCTCATATACCCTCAATTCCAAACCCTAAGTCCCTGATTCTAGAGCATTAGAGGAACCCTATTTAAAGTTTAGGGTTGAGGGTTTTTGAATCATTAAGCTCCCTATACTCATGAGCTTAAGGTTCAGGGCGTTCAGGCACCGCTCCAGGGTTCAACACGGAGCCGCGAAAGGTCTCAAGCACAGCTAACTTCTAACCGCGGACCCGAAGCCTTAGGGCTTAGGGTTTTCGGTTTAGGGTTTGGGGCTGAGGGTTTAGGGTTTAGGGCTTCGGGTTTAGGGTCACCTCCAAGGTCCGATGGAGTCGAACCTAAACTCTCTAAGTTCTAAGCCCAACGCCCCTTAGCCCCCTGAATTTTTTTCATCCCTAAACAAAAAGGGCGTGACTTTGCGATAGTAAACTCATAAACCCTATAACCCTAAGCCCAAGACCCTAGACCCTAAACCCTAAACCCAAGACCCTCAACCCTATAATTGACAGACCTGCGCCCTGAACCTCAACCTCCAGACATTCAAGGCAGAAGCCAAGAAGTTGGGATTCCAGCATCACACATCCCTATAACGGCTTCGGGTTTTAGGGGTTGAGGGGTTTAGGGGTTTAATCCGCAATCCAAGTTCCCACTTTTTCTGCGTTTCCTGCAGGGTTCAGAAGAGCTTTTGGAGCACAGGGGGTTGAGGGCTGCTGAGAGATTTATGCAGGAGGGCTTGACAAAGGGTGGTTGTGGCTCAAGGCATTAATGGTTTAAGGTTTAGAGTGTAGGTTAAACCCTAGATTCGACATTGAGGCTCAGGTGACTCAGTCATGAGGTTATGAGCATCT
Organism: Symbiodinium necroappetens; assembly: GCA_905231915.1. Classification (NCBI taxonomy): domain Eukaryota; class Dinophyceae; order Suessiales; family Symbiodiniaceae; genus Symbiodinium; species Symbiodinium necroappetens. The sequence goes on from CAJNJA010062831.1 coordinate 11,366, forward strand.
AACTTAACCTAGTCATCGACTTGCACATGGCCAAGCGCAATATGCCACCGCCCTCAACCCTGCAAGCCCTAAACCTGACACACCACACCCTCAAGTCCTGTCATCACAGAACTTCCAACTATAGCGACTAGCTCCTCGACTTCCGAAACGTTGTTCTTCCGTATCTTAGTTCCGGGCCCAATCTGAAGGGGTTAGGGTTTAGGGTTTGGGGTTCAGAGGTAAACCCCTTAACCCCGAAACCGCATCAGTATAGCGTAAGTACCCTAACTTTAATCCGACTATAGCCCTATATTTTACCTGGTTGCCAAAGTCCCCCCTGTGATGTGAGAAGAAGCACAACAAACTCTAAACTCTAAACCCTAAACCCTAAACCCTAAACCCTAAGCCCCAAACCCTAAACCCTAAACCCCTAAACCCTATGAGCCCTAAACCCTAACCCTAAACCCTAAACCAACAGCAACCTCGCCAGGCAGCCAAGCACTCCTAGCTATGGAATGCGGCTGACAGTGAGCGCAGGGACCGGCCGCAAACTCACGGCTCAAGCCCTAAAGCCTAACCTCATACCTTCATCGGTTCACATAGCCAGCCGTCAGGGTGATGGAAGCCTAGGCCCATGTTCTGTAGGCGGATGCCAGAATCATCGCACCGTGATCATTCGCGTGGCGGGCTTGCTGAAATTCGAGTCTTCTCCTGTGAAAGATAAGGCTTCGCTTGTTTCGCTGGCTTCGAGTTTAGGGTTTAGGGTTCAGCTTGTGTGTTGGTTGGCCTATTTTCAGCAGCCGCCGGCGAATTTGGTTACACCCCTTCGCTGCCGCCAGTGCCTCATGTGGCCGTTATGAGTCTCATGTGTGTCGGCATGCAGCTACGCCAGAGAAGCGTGTGGCGACAATGCTTGGGGAGAAGGAAGAATTAGGCTTGTTGGGACAGGTTCGATACTCATATTGATGCCATCTAAGGCTCCGAAGATGGGTAAGACCTGAACCCTAAACCCTAGACCCAAAAACCCTAAACCCTAAGCCGTAAATGTCAACCCGCAACCTTTCAAAAGCCTGGGCAACTTCTCATCCTTGCGTCTGTTGCTTTGACTTACGCCTGAGAAGCGTGTTTCACCGGAGCAGCCAGCAACGTCTGCTGCCTGAAGCCTTGAACCTCGAAGCCGCAAATACTAGGACCTAACAGCCTAAACCCCTCAAGCCCTAAACCCCAAACCCTAAACCCCTAAAGCCCCAAGCCTTAAGCCCTAAACCCCTGAAGCCCAAAGCCCAAAGCCCTAAACCCCTAAAGCCCTAAACCTAAACCCCTAAAGCCCTAAACCCTAATCCCTAAACCCCTAAAGCCCTAAGCCCCAAACCCTAAACCCCTACTAAAACCCAAAGCCCGAAACCCTAAACCACTAAAGCCCTGAAGCCAACCTCTAAACGCCCTAAACCCCTAAACCCAAACCCATAAACCTCCAAGCCCTGAGTCCTAAACTGCAAAATGCTAAGCCCCTAAACCCCAAAGGCCTGAGCCCTGAGCCATTGAATGCGGAGGCCCAAAATGAGAACACTGAAATCTGGGTTTAGGGTTTATAGGGTTTATTTGGGTTTAGGGTTTACGTAGGTTTTAGAGTTTATAGGGTTTAGGGTTTATAGGGTTTATAGGGTTTATAGGTTTTATAGGGTTTATAGGGTTNNGGGTTTATAGGGTTTATAGAGCTTATAGGGTTTATAGGGTTTAGGGTTTAGGGTTTATAGGGTTTATAGGGTTTATAGGGTTTATAGGGTTTAGGGTTTATAGGGTTTATGGGGGTTTAGGGTTTAGGGTTAACACCTGAACCTAAATCTAAATCCTAAGCTCAACATTGTTGCCTGATATTCTTAAGCAACTTTGATTGCAGTAGCCGGTTTTCGCAGAGGTTCTCTGTCCTCGCTGCAGTGATCTCACGACACTGCTGTAGAGATAAATAGTTTGATAAGGGCGACCTTGTTGGTAATTGAAGGGGGTGGTTCGCACATATTTCTACGTATATGCAAAAATACGTATACAACCCACATGTGTACGTATGCGTATATGTCAATGCCTAGTATACATTTGACTGTATGTTCGCATGTCAATGATCTAGGGGTTTCAGGGTTGTAAGTTTCCTTTATTTTCAGAGTCCCTGATTCAGGGTTTAATGTGGAGGGCTTCATTAAGAGTCCTGTAAGTGATCCTTAAATATAGTTTTCTTGTGAAGCTTTAACCATGCTTATGATGCAAGATTTCGCACTCTTGAAAATTAAGAGGTTTCACACAAATAAACAAGTTTCACGTATCTATTCGATTGTGACGGCAAGCAAAATGCATTTTCGTTGGCTTAGGGTTAGGGTTTAGGATCGTGCGCATGGGGGCCCATAAAGCAAGCCACAACCCCCAAAAGGAACAAATTAGAAACGTCCCCAAGAACTCTGTAGTGAATAGCTAGTTGCTCGCGATTTCCCGTGCAAGATCTTCTTTCGTAATTTTTTCTGTAGATCCGAAACCCTCAACCCTGAACCCCCTTCTCCAAAAACCCGTCATCTGATGATTCAAAGCCCCCCCTAAACCTTAAGTCTTGATCCTTCCACCCTTAGCCCTGCCTGGAACCTAAGTAACGTACCTTTTTAGGGACGTAAAAGGAAATCAGAATAAGGAACCCGAAAAAAGTAGGTTCTTTAGGGTCCAGGTAAACCCTGAACCGTCGACCCTTCTTCGGTGTCTAAGGTTTCTAGAAGGACTCTTGGATGTGCATTCTGATGCTCCGGGCTCATGTTCACTTGCTACAGGTGTCTGACGAAGTAGAACTGTAGTATAAGGGTCGGAATTACTAGTAGTACTATCCGTTTGAAGGGTTTTTAGAGGGCTTTGATAGAGGTTTAGGAGCAGTTGGAAATAGTTTCCCCTGAAAGTCTAGGGTATGCAGGAAGTCAGAATCAGAAGTTGCTGCGCAACCGCTCCGGTGGATTTTGTCCCTTTCCGTGCGCGTGCGCGCGGATGACGGTATCACCTCGAGATCATGTGTTGGAAAAGAGAGGGTTTCGGTTTCAGGGTTCCCAGAGACTCCAAAAGCCCTTAATTTAGGAATATACCTTGAATTAGAATAGGAACCCTAACAAGATTTAAGGGTATATTCCTTAATTAAGGGGTTTTGGAGTCTCTGGGTTCATGAGTAAAGCCCAGCTTAGACAGCAATCGTCTGGGCTTTTGTAGGGTCTTGACTATGGTGAGTACTGGGGGTTAACTGAAAACTGGCTAATACCCTACTACTGAATCCTAAACCCCAAACGCTAAACTCTAAACCCTAAACCCTAAACTCTAAACCCTAACTCCTAAACCCTAAACCCTAGACCGGTATATTGTTTTAAGAAGCCGGGGTATACTGTAGGCTAAAGTACTTCCGAGCTTCCTAGAGCCGAGACGGGCTTCAGCGTTGAGGACGCAAGGGTGCTGAAGGGTCCTGGTTACTAAGGGTCCATATACCTAAATACTAAATAGTAAATGCTTTGGCTTAAAGTAGTCCCTATTTGGGTACTTTGGGGCCAAAACATCTACTATTTGGGTACATGGACCCTTAGGGTTATGGTGTTCATGGACAAAAAGCCGGCACTATCCCCTCAAGTCCTGAATCCCCTTGAAAAATAGGAGCCTGCCAAGAAACCCTTGGAGTACGTAAGCCGAAAAACACCCTTAGAGAAACTCTTCCTGAACCCTATTTCCGCCCGACGGTTCTTTAGTGATCTTACCCTGCGCATACTCTGAACCCTAAACCCCAAACCCTAAACCCTAAACCACCCTAAACCCTAAACCGCCCTAGGCCTTAAACCCTAAGCCGGCCTAAACCGTAAACCTTAAACCGCCCTAAACCCTAAACCTTCAATCCTAATGCCTAGAAACCCCCAAATTCCTATGCAGTTTTAAAGCCTCAACTCTGCTGCAAACCCCTGGCTTATGGCTTTAGGGTTTGGGGCGTTTAGGGTTTGAGGTTTAGGGTTTGGGGTTTGGGGTTTGGGGTTTAGGAATTGGGGTTTAGGGTTTAGGGGTTTAGGGTTTAGGGTTTAGGGCAACCCTGAAGCCTAAACCCTAAACCGAAAGCCCAACATAAGTTCATCTTCTCTTTCCGGAATCTCTCCCACACCCTGTAAAAAAGAAACTGCTATCTGCAGCCCTGAGCTACACCCCCTAAGCCCTAAACTCAATAAAGATCTGTTATATATTGTAAGTTGTCTTTTGTATATGATCATGTCACCAAGAATCCATTTGTTTTCTGCACATCATATTTGTTATATAGACTGTAGCTGTAAAGCCAATAAAAATCCCTAAACCCTAAAACCCTAAAAGAAGTATCGAGACTCTCTTGGCTTGGAGTGCTGTATTAGGGTTTAAGGTTTTGGGACTAGGGGTTGGGGATAAGGGATTAGGGTTTGGGGATTAGGGATTAGGCTTTACGGTTTAGGGATTAGGGGTTAGGGTTTTAAGTTGCCATCGTAGGGATAAGGGTTTAGGGATTAGGGATAGAGATCTTTAGTATAGCATTGGGTTTAGCGGTTTAGGAGTTTAGGGTTAAGGGTTTAGGAGGTAAGTTACCATCATCGGGATCTTTAGTATATCATAGGGTTTAGGGGTTTAGGGGTGTAGGTGTGTTAACTTTCCATAGATAGGGTCGCCGCCACGACCCGAAACAAGCAAGGGAGTCTTGACCTGTTGCCATAGGAATCCCCGCGTCCGGGCATTTGGTGTTTAATGTGTAGGGTTTGCGGCTTTTGGGGTTTAGGGTTTTTCGGGCTTAGAGCTTTGAGGGTTCATTGTTTAGGGTTTAGGGTCTCCACCAGGGGCCTATTTGAGTTGGGGTTTGAGACCATGTTTGCCTCAGGGTTCATAGGGTGTTCATAGTGCTTTTATATGGGTTTTAGTCCGGGTGTCAGGGCTTTAGGCATTTGTGTTTTTAAGGTGTTTTTTTGGGGTGCGTTGGTGGCCTGTAAGGCTTTTTGAGTAGCTTGGCTTTCAATTTGTTGGCTTTTCAGGGCTTGAGGGTTGTAGGGTTGGCTGGATTTGAGACCTGGGGTTTGGGACTTAGACTTGCCAGGGTTTTTGGGCTTTAGGGTTTAGGGTTTAAGGTTTAGGGTTTAAGGTTTAGGGTTTAGGGTCTGGGGTTTAGGGTTTAGATTTCAGGTTTAGGGTTTAAAGTCAAGGGTTTTAAGATTTGGGGGTCTTGACTCCTCGAGCCACAAGTACTTCTTGTCGTCCGGAGTCGCTTGGTTCCAGAGGGGTGATATGGAAGTACCACTCTTTCGATTTCAATTTCGGGCGCGCATTTTGGGGTTATGAGTGCTTGCTGTACGTTTCCCTGGACCCTAAACCTTGAAACCCTAAACCCTAAACCCTAAAGGAACCCTTAAAGGAACCCTCAATGTCCCACCTTAAAGCCGCTTCATGTGATAGCTTCGAACCTTGATCGTATGCTTTGCGGACTCTTCTCATGCTTCGGGCTGAAGTTCAAGCGTGCATATTTGCTCTTTCGTCTGGTCTGGGGTTAGCAGGATTCTTCGTGATAGGGGGTTTAGGGGTTTAGGAATTTAGGGGCTTAAGGCTTAGGGTTTAGGGTTTAGGGTTTAGGGTTTGGAGTTTAGGGTTTAGGGGCTTTAGGGGCTTTAGGGGCTTTGGGTTTAGGGTTCTATTGTGGGTCTCTCCTCTTTGCTGCAGACGCCATGTTTGCACTGCTCCTCCTCGCCGCTGCCGCTAGCGCAACAGAAGCTCGGCAGGTCCGTTGAACAAGTTGGGCCGGAGGCCTTTGGGGCTTAGTAGGGTTTAGGGAAGTTTAGGGTTGAGTAGGGTTTAGGGATGTTTAGGGTTTAGTAGGGTTTGGGGAGGCCTTTGGGGTTTTAGTAGGGTTTAGGGAAGTTTAGGGTTTAGGGTGCGGGTTTAAGCGTTTCAGGCAGGATCCGGAAACCTTCCCGAAGGAGGGGCTTCAGTTACCAAGGGGGCTTCGGCCTCTTCGAAGGCTTCGAAGCTTCGAAGGTGAAGGTTAGAGCTTAGAAGTTGAGGAGTTTAGGGGTTCAGGGTATTTAGGCTTTAGAGGATAGAAGTTGAGGAGTTTAGGGGTTTAGGGGGGGCTTCGAAGTCCCTTCGCGCTGAAGGGTTTGAAGCCTCCCTTCAGCTTGCAAGGACGAAGGCGGCTTGGATGGGGAGGACGAGTCGGCAACACTACGGTTGATGATCTAAATCCTGCATTACCTTAAGGATCCTAAACTATGGGAATTATGGTATATTCCTTATTTTGGTAGTGCAGGACTTATATCATCAACAGTACGTCAAGGATCGTGGGACTTCGTAACTAGGGCTATAAGTAATAAGGTAACTAATCCTCATCAATATTCAGAACCCCAACAACGGTACTGACAACCGTACTCACTAAGTACCATGATCCTGAAAGTAGACCCGAAACCCTTTATAGATCCCTTGAAGTAATCCCTGGAAGAAACCCCTTTAAGGAGCCCTGTGAAGGAACCTCACTTACTAAGTCCCTGATCCTGAAAGTAGGCATCAAGAAGCAGGTGTTTGGGTCTCAGGACCTCGGGACCTTGTCGTGTTGGCGATCCTGACAGTTCTTCTGATAGGGTTTAACTGTGACCACAAACCCTACAAAATAGTAGATTATGACTCAGTTATGACCCCATAATTAGAGGGTAGAACCTATAAAACGGTAGGTGTTTGGATCCCCAGCAGGGTTTAGGCGTTTAGGTGAAAAGGGGGTTGCGAAAAGCCTCCTGCAATCGCTGAAGGAATGCATTCCTCAGGCCAAGACGTAAAGCATCTCTCACAGTCCTCGTATATGTGTAGCCTAGTGTACCCCAAAGCCCTTACCAGAAGCATTGAACCTCTTATGAAACGCTTTGTCTATGGGCGTGATCTGCATGAAATGACCATTTGTTCCGGTTCCCCATGCAGAGTTTGTCCTGCATCTTAAGGTTAGGTAAGCCGAAGGTTTTCAGAAGAGTGTCCATAGTTAAGGGTTTAGGGTTTAGTCTTTTGGGTTTTAGTTTGTGGGGTTTGGGGCTATAATCTCAACATCAGAGGCTGTAATCTCAACGTCAGAAGGCAAGTTTTTTGTCGACGGAGTTTGACATGCATAATGCCACGTTATAAGTAAGCAGGACGGTTCCTTAGATTGTACAGGATTCGTTGTTCTAGTTTAACGAAATCTTCTGCACCACTGTTTTCTAGAATATGATGTACCCTCTGATGTCCCCCATATGATCCCTTGAATCAGACTTTAGTAGCTGTTTCTCGGTGCATGAATAAAAAATGTAGGCCCATATAATGGACCACATAGAACTAAAGCCTAAACCCTAAACCCTATGAGCACCTAACAATATGCTTTTTGGAGACCCCATCAAGCCTAACCACATACCCCTCAACCCCCAAATTTCTAAACACTGCGAAACCCTGAACTCTAAGACCTCAAGCTCACGCCCCGAAGACCTAAGGGTGCCATACTATATTGGGGAGCCAAACAGGGAACCTAAAGAAAGAGAACTACCCACATGTCCAGCAAGTCGTCATGAGATCTCTTGCAACATATGACAGAAGCAAGGCTTGCAAAAACCTTCGGAACCAACCTCCAAAGAGCTTGTAAGGGGACCCGTGTAGACTCCTTCTAAGACTCTTCTGGGACTTTCTACAGCCCTAAGCCCCCAAACCCGAAAGCACAAAATCCTAAGCCCTACAACTTAGTTTAGGGTTGAGGGTTTAGGGTTCTAAACCCTAAACCACAAACCCTAAAACCCTGGAACACCCCAAGCTCTTTCTCCGTCTGTGAACTGAGGATTTGCTTACTGCAGATGAAGGCCTGCAGGGGAAGGGCCAAAAGCTGAAGGCAGGTGTTTAGGGTTTTAGAGTTTAGGCTTTAGGGTTTAGGGTTTAGGGTAGAGTGGTTTTATATGGAGCTTGTAAGCGTTGAGGGCATGCCTGTAATCCTGAAAACGTATTCTGCAAGGACTTATATATACATAAGCCCAGAGACTCCAAAACCCCTTGATTAAGGAATATACTTTAAACTAGATCTTACTGAGTTCCGGTTATAATTTCGGGAAGTTTCCTTAATTAAGGGGTTTTGGAGTCTCTGGGTACAAGGAAATCGTGGTGAGGAGATCAACGTTAGGTCATTGGAGGTTCGGGGTGTAGTGGTTCTACATGGAGCTTACAATAGGGTCTTAAAGAACCTTGCCCACAGAGCACAAGACCCCTTGATTCGTGGAGTCTACCCTAAACCCAGAACTGTAAACCCTAAACCCTGACATACCGCTTAATATTGAGGTGTTTCTTGATATTGGGCCTCATCTGACTGCTTCGAAGCTTAAACCCTAAAGCCCAAACCCTAAACGCTTAAATCCCTACACCCTAAAATCTAAACGCCACACTCTCAAATCTTAAATCCCCATACCCTGAGTCTTGAAAGCCATACACCCCTTAACCCTTAAGCCCCAAACCCCAGACCCCCTAAAACCCTAAACCCGAAACGGGCCCTAGAGCCTAAACCCTAAACCCCAAACTCTAAACCCTAACCCCTTAAACTCTAAACCCTAAACCCTAAACTGAACTACTGAGGTATGGAAGTGAGTATCAGCCACAAGCAAGTAGCCGAGAGGTAGTTAGGCAGTCTTACGAAAAGAGTCGACTTCGTCAAGTTTGTGAAACTGGTTAGACTGCTCCTTGGTTCATAACTGCAGGTTGACTGAGATGCAGAAACCATTGTTGATGATCTAAATCCTGCATTACCTTAAAGACCCTAAACTATGGGAATGATGGCATATTCCTTATTTGTAGTAATGCAGGATATGTATGTATGTATGTATGTATGTATGTATGTATGTATGTATGTATATATACACACACATATCATCATCATCATCATCATCAACCGCAGTGAGACTTGGCTCATTGCCTCAGATCTTGATGACTGCCAGGCTCCTCATCTTGTTCCCGGGCTATGAGGTTTAGGGTGTACGCTGCACTCTCAAACCCCTTAAACCCTAAGCCCCAAACCCCAGAACCCCTAACACCTTAAGCCCCAAAAGGCACCAGACCCTAAACCCTAAGCCGTCAACCCTAAATAAGAGCTTTCAGCGGTCATAGGTAGTCGTAGGTATCGATACCTTACATATAACTTTGGTTACTAAGCCCCATGTTCCTTCTATACCCCCCTTTGTAGAAGCCTTACCCGAAGGGTCCATGTACTCAAACAGTAGATACTTTGGCCCCCAAGTACCCAAATAGGGACTACTTTAAGGCCAAAGCATATACTATTTCGGTACATGGACCCTTAGGGTTATAGATCCCGGCCCGGCCCGGTTTGGACGAACCCTGCCACAGCCTCTGGAGTTTTTGCAGCCACGCCCGGCTGATGTGCTGCTGCTGTGCAAGGCCTTTCGGCCGTTTTGCTGACCAGCTTGCCTGGGTCCAAATACGAGGCATCTGACTTCGAGTATCTCGAAGCTCGATGCAATGCCGATCTCGGTGGCCGCCCGCACTTAACCGCCAGTGACATGAGATTGGCAAAAACCGATTCGGCTCTGCGAGCTGTGGATGCGCTCGTGTCCGCCGACAGGCTTTGCGTGCCACTGCTTTGTCCGGAACTGCTGCATGCCACTGGTGTCGCTCATGCCTGAGCCGCTCAACGTCAAGTTCTCCACGGACGGCACATATCGCCTCTTATTTCAGAATTACGCCTTACTCACAGCAGGCGTCAACGTGAAGACGTGGGCGCAAGGCGCCCATGACCGCAGCTTCGCTTTCCGTAGCACTTTCGTGCCGCTATGCTTCGCCCTACTTACAACTACCCATGAACCTCCAAGTACGCCCCCGAAGCCCTAAACCTTTAACCCTAAACCCTAAACCCATAAACCCTAAATCCCTAAACCCTAAATCCCTAAACCCCAAACCCAAAACCCTAAACCCTAAACCCTACCTTTCTAACCTTAACCCTTAACTCTAAACGCTAAACCCTAAACCCTAAACCCTACCTTTCTAACTTTAACCCTTAACTCTAAACCTTACCTTAAAGCCCCAAGGCCCTAAACCCCTAAAGGTTTCAGAAGGGATCCTAAACCCTAAACCCAACCTTAAAAGCCCCAAGGCCCCTGTCCCGGCTCGCATGGCAGGGGTCGCCTTTCGAGGCTCGGTCGCTCGGCGCCGGGCGCAGGAGGAGCGCTGCCTTTTGTGGGTTTTAGGGGTTTAGGGGTTTTAGGGTTTCCTTTTAAAGGGTTCCTTCAAGGGATCTGTGAGGGATCTATGAGGGTTTAGGGGTTAAGTGTTTGGGGGTTTTAGGGTTTAGGGGTTTAGGGGTTTGGGGGTTTGGGGGTTTAGGGGTTTAGGGTTTTAGGGGTTTAGGGGTTTAGAGTTTATGACCTTACGTTTCGTGTTAGCTGTTGTGCAGGGCTGTTACGTGGTTCGTTTAGGGCGTCAAAGCTTCTGTTGTCTTTCGGTAGCTTTGTTTCCGTTGGATTGGTAAAAACCACGTAGAGGTTGGTTTTGTGTAGTGTTCTGTGGATTACGCAAGGGTGCCTACAGGGTTCTGCAGATGATTTCTTTCTAAGATGCCCAGCAGTTGTGTTTGTGCCGTTTGTTTACCGAACTCAAGAAGGGTTACTGGAAGGTTTAAATGGAGCATGAACCCCGAACTCTATAAGCCCTAACCCGCAGCGTCTGCGGGTCCTAGGGGTCAAGCTAAAGCCTAAACCCTAAACCCTAAACACAACCCAAGAGGTGTTTTGCTTCTGCAAGGTAAAGCCTAAGCCCTAAACCCTAAACCCGAAACCCGAAACCCTAAACCCCAAACCCTAAACCCTAAAGCCTAAGCCCTAAACCCTAAACTTCTAAAGCTTGGGGTACCGCAAGGATCCTGGGCAGGCTCTCAAGAGGTCTCCTGAGGTTTCTCAGGTTTATGGTTTAGGGTTTAGGGTTTAGTCGGGTTTTAGGTTTTCAGGGCGTCGGGTATAATAAGTACGTATCAGGGTTTAGGGTTTAGGGTTATCGGGTTTAAGTGTTCCGGGCGTCGGGTTTAAGCAGTATCAGGGTTGAACGTTTGGGGTTTATAGGGGTCTTTACACATTCGGACCTGCACTCAGCTCGGGACCCGTCCTACAGGCAAGGACCCAGAAGATATGTCGTTCAAGAGGGCTCAGCATCCCCCCCTATGAGAAGGAATGTTCATGTAGGTAGTTCTCTAAGTTAGGGCCCCTCTTCAAGGCCCCAAAGATACTACGGCACCCTCATGTTAAAGGGATCCTAAAAAGGACCCGAATTTAGAGAACTACACCCATATCACGATTCGCTGCATGGAGGGTTCCTTCTTACAAGAAACCGTCGAGGCGCCCGTGAGTCGGGTTTAGGTTTAGGGTTTTAGTTTAGGGTTTTAGGGCTTTAGGGTTTAGGGATTTAGGGTTTGGGGTTTAGGGTTTAGGGTTTTAGGGTTTTAGGGTTTTAGGGTTTAGGGTTTTAGGGTTTGAAGGGTTTTTGGCCTGCCTCAAATTATAGAATCGGAGGGGTCCTCAATAAGGACAACCATGCTTGCTGGCCGCAATCCCTAAACCCCCAAACCCTAAACCCTAAAACTTCAACCTAAACCTCCAAAGCTTAAACTCAAAAATTTCAACCTCAACCCCCCAAATCCTAAACCCCAAAAATTTCAACCTAAACCCCCAAACCGAAACAGCCCTAAAACCTCCACAAAAAAGAACGAACTCCGAAGCTTCTTCCAGGAGCCGCCTGTGCCGGTGAACTCCATGGAGCCTCGCCGCTTAGGGTTTAGGGTTTTATTTTGGGTTTTAGGGTGTAGGGTTTAGGGTTTTAGGGTTTAGGGTTTAGGGTTTAGGGTTTAGGGTTTAGGTTCAGGGTTTAGGGTCAGGAACCATGATCAATATGATTCCTTTCATCGTCGTCACCGTGGTCGGTAACGACATCCATATTTATCACCACCGCCG
>CAJNJA010062842.1:4475-23343 GCA_905231915.1 Symbiodinium necroappetens
AGCGTTATGACTTCGACCCTGGACAGTATCTAGGTTACTATTTGGGAGAGTATATGACTATTATATTAGGTACTTGGACCCTTAGGGTTAGGCTTTAAGGTTGAAGGATTCAGGGGTTTAGGGTCTAGGGTCTATAGGGGTCTAGGGTTTATAGGGGTTTAGGGGCTTAGGGTTGAAGGCTCACGGATTTAGGGTTTTAGGGCTTGAGGGGTTCGGCTTTACGCTTTTGCCGCCTCAGGGTGCAGGTTCAGGGAATTAGGATAAAGGCTAGAGTTGATCTTGACCCCTACCTACAGTCTCCATTGTAAATCCTGTTTTTGGACAGAGATTAAGGATCCTAAACGGTAACCCCGAAAAAGGAACTACAATGGAGACATAGGTAAACCCTAAACCCTAAACCCCAAACCCTACCAGGTGCTTAGCTCCTACGGCTCTGCCCTCAACGAACCTTTGGTTCATCAATGACATTAGCTTTTCACAACTTTCTTTGCTGATTGGTTTCGTCATGAGATCCGCGATGTTGCGGTGGTGTGGACTTTGCTCAGCAACACCTGCTTGTCAGAGACTTTCTCTTGTAGCCACAGAAACCTGGTCTGCACGTGGCGTTGCTTCCCGAACCCCTTGAAACTCGCAGTTCCAATCGCTGCTGTCGAATCTGTTCGGACTTCCAGGTCAACTGAATAGCCACAGTCTTCCAACAATGCTTGGATCGACATTCCAAGCGCGCAGGCAGTTGTCGCCGTATAGTACTCTGACTCTCCAGAGCTCAGCGCAATAGTAGACTACGTTTCGTGAACTGCAAACCAGTACTCTGACTCTCCAGAGCTCAGCGCAATAGTAGACTACGTTTCGTGAACTGCAAACGTTCATGCGCATGCTGCGTCTGATTTGGGCCATTACTGCCGAATCGTGACAGATAAATTCATTGCCTAGACCCCAAGATTGCAAAAACCTTAACCTCTCCCAAAACCCGTAAGTTTGTTAATTGAAGCACCCCAGGCACGAAACCTCAAACCTAAACGTTCAGGATACCGGCTGCGGACATAAGGACCGCAAAATCCTCTAGTGAGTCTGTTGAGAATACTCTGGGGGCCCCCGCGCGAACACCGAAACGGGCGTAGGGCTTTAAGGCTTAGGGCTTATAGGGCTTAGATCCAAAGCCGTATATCTACATCGTAACCCCCCGAACCTGCGCCCCAACCACGCCTAATATCCTGCAAACCGTGCACAGGATGCTGGTATCCTAAATTTTTGGCAGCGGAGATGAGACCCTAAAGCCTAAACCCGAAACACGTAAACCCTACACCAAAAACCCTAACATAAATCCCGAATGGGCAGAAGCCATGCGACGACAGGAAGCTACCAGAGCTGCCGGTGCCTGGCTTCCCGCTTTGGTGCTTCTACAAGGTTATAGGGTTTTGGCTTTGGCTGCGGTTTCCAGCTTAGCGCATGCATGGCGGTTAAAGGCTTATGGGTTCAAACTGGGTTCTATACAGAGGTTCGACGAAAGCCAGCGCGTGCTGAAACGAACCTTGTCGAAGCTTAGAGCATTGGTCGCCTTCTATGGGCGGGTCCCTTGCGTTTGCCCCTGACTTTATCAAGGACCGAGATGCAATGTCTCGGTGGTACAGCTGGTGGGCTATCGGCTTGTCCGCCAAGACATACATGGGAACATTGCAGCTATCCACCAGCGCTTTGATGCTGTTGGGTGATGATGCCGTAGCCGAAAACATGACAATGCTGATACCACAAATGCGTGTGAAGATGTGTGAAGACCTTGCTGTAGAAGCTTTCTGCAAGGCTTAGATGGCTTCATCCACAAGGGTTCCACTGAACTTATTTGTGGGTTCAGGATTGTGGGTTGACCCGGGGTAAACCCCAAACCCTGAACTTTTGGGTTGGGAATCTTTCGCCTTAATTGTGACTATGCAGGACTCGTGAGGTGGAGGGTGAGTTCATTACTTGGCCAGTATCCCAGGGGAAATAAGGTTACCCTTTGGGACCAAAAACGGTTAAGGGCTACCTGGGACTCTAATTGCCTACAGCTTTATGGGTTCTACCTACTAATTAAGGGGTCATGGCTGCTAAACTGTAGGTAAAGAGAGTTACAGGTACCTACTCTACTACCATGTACTTTCAGAACATCGACAAGACCGATGCTGCCACCACTGGTGCAGCTTGAAGGCAATTAAGGGCATAAGGGCTCGGGATGTACACGGTATAGCAGTGCAAGTTTAGGGAATTGGAATATGAGGATGAGGGTTTTGAACTTAGAGTCTATAGAGGGAATATAGGGTCAGCGGGTTAGTGGGGCTGGTATAGGGTAGGTTATGGGGGTTCAAGATACCCATCGACCAATATCGCAGGCACTTGGGGTAGTACCCTAGTGCGAATAAAGGAATGTATTGTGATATACCCCCTTTGGACTCTTGTAGGATCCTATATATCCTAAACGGCCCTAATCCCTGCCCCCCTAAACCCTGAAAACCTACACCCTAAACCCTTACACTCTAAAAGGCCCCAAACCCTGAGCTTATAGGCCCTACCTATAGTCTCCATTGTAATTCCTTTTTTTGGTTTGACCTATTTCATATTAAGGATCCTATAAGGTAACCCTAAAAAGGAACTACAATGGAGACTGTATCTAAACCCTAATAAACCCCAAATCCCAAACCCTACACCCCAAACCCTAAACCCCTAAAACCCCTAATACCCCTAAAAAAACCCTAAACCGTAGGGTACATAGGGGCCTATGGGTACCTCTGACTGTTCATCCTGAGCCCCCGCAAGCGACGCGCCTCCATCTGCTGCGCCCCAAGAGGCTAAGGAGCCCCTGAGAGGGAGGAGGGTTTAGGGTTTTTAGGGGTTCAGGGTTTAGGGTTTGGGGTTCAGGGTTTAAGTTTAGAGTTTAGGGGTTTAGGGTTTAGGGTTTATAGGGCCCCTGAGAGGGAGGAGCTTGGGCTGGTTGAGCAGCTTCAGCTTTTTATAGGAGCCTGTAGAGGTAGAGCTTCGGCCTGTCCGTTAAATTAAAGGAACTGATGCATCTTCAGCTATACCAGAAACTCCTGAAACCCGAAAAACACAAAACGAAACCCTGAGCCCTACCTGCACCCCCCAACTACTTTTTTATTAACATACTACCCTAAATACCCACCATATTGATGACCATAAGGGCTCTCTTTTTCAAGGCACTTGGGGGTCACTGCTCGGCCGTAGGGCTAAGATTTTGGGGTTTTGCCCCCGGAACCCCGGAAAGTTTCAAAAGAGAGACCCGGAAACTCCAATGCTCGCGGAAATCCCATATTGCCCTACACCAAGGAACCCAAATTTAGGGTGCAGCAGGGTTTGGGGTTCAAGTGTGTAGGGTTCAGGGTTCGCGGCTTGGGGAGTTTAGGGTGAACTCCAAAACTCAACAAACAAGGACGCTGAAGCTTTCAAGACACTGAAGCTGTGAAGCACTTTGCCGAGTGGCCCCAAAGCGCTAGAATCCACCTGCAGCCATGGTCAGCGTGGGACACAGATCCCGACTGAGGATTGAAAGCTTAACGATCAGGGTTTAGGTGTTTAATGTGTAAGCAAAGCTTTTTATGCACGGTTTTAAAACAGGCCTGGGGCTTGGGGTTCCGAGGTTTATGGCACATGGGAAAAGTGAATCGCATGACAACTCCAACCCCCCAAGCCGCAAGTGCTTCGGCAGATTGCTGTTTCAACATTCTGTTGCCCTACCTAGAATCCGAATTTTAGTTTGTCT
Source organism: Symbiodinium necroappetens (assembly GCA_905231915.1). Lineage (NCBI taxonomy): Eukaryota > Dinophyceae > Suessiales > Symbiodiniaceae > Symbiodinium > Symbiodinium necroappetens. The sequence goes on from CAJNJA010062842.1 coordinate 8,227, forward strand.
AATCGGATCCGAGCCATGAACGCCGGCTAATTAACCCAAACCCTAAACCCTAAACTTTCCTAAACCCTGCCTATATAGTCTCCATTGTAGTTCCTTTTTCGGGGTTACCTTTTCGGATCCTTAATATAGCTTGGGTTAAACCAAAAAAAAAGAGGAACTACAATGGAGACTATAGGTAAACCCTATCTAACAGGATCCGAGCCATGAGCACCAGGAGTCCCCAGAGAACCCAATACCCCTTAACTAAGGAATATACCCTAAAATATAGGGGCCTTAATATAATGAATTTAAGGTATATTCCTTATTTAAGGAATATACCTTAAAATATAGGGGCCTTAATATAATCATTTAAGGTATATTCCTTAATTAAGGGGTGTTAGGTTCTCTGGATTCAAGCTTCTTCACGGCGATTTTCGGTTCGAGGGTCTGAGGATTCCAGTGTCTGGGATTCCTCAAGGGGGTTTGGGGGTTTGCATGGGGGTTAGGGGTTTCGGGGTTTGCTTGGGGTGTAGTTTAGGGGTTCAGGGGTTTGCACGGGATTTAGGGCTTACGGTTTAGGGGTTTAGGGGTTTGCATGGGGTTTTGGACTTCGGGTTTAGGGGTTTGCATGGGGGTCAGGGTTTAATTAGGGTCTACTGATGAAACCGCATCTAGTCTAAATCCGTAGAATCCGTAGAAGCTTGAAATCCTCGTATGCGGCAATGAAGTACCTATAGTCTCAATTGTAGTTCCTTTTTCTGGTTTAACCAGGTTCATATTGCGGATCCTGGTAGCTCCAAAAGGAACTACAATGGAGACTATAGGTATTTTTTAGGGTTTAGGGTTTAGGGCGTACTGCAACCTGGACTGGATTCTTGTTAAGGAGTTTATTTTAAGTTTCCAGCATAGGGATCTATAGTAGATAATAGGGTGTCTTTATTATGGTAACTTAAATTAAGTTTCCTAACAAAAACCCAGTTGGGCCCGTGTTGTCTGTAGACCTTAGACAAAGTAGGTCTAGTGGGTTACTGCAAACCTAACAAGTACCACCAAGGCCCATGAAGTCCTTTAGCGGAAACCCACAACCGTGCAAAGAAATCCTACAGCCGGACCTCTGTGAGGCCGTCCCATGTGGCTCTCACCCCAAGGCTGGCTCCAGATCGCGCCACCTCCGGAGTGTAAGTTTTATGGGATTAGGGGTTTAGGGTTTAAGTTTTGGGGGTTTAGGGTTCGGGTTCAGGGTTTAGGGTTTAAACCCTAAACCCTGAATCCTTAACTCCTTAACCCTAAACTCTAAACCTCCGAAACCCGAGTCCTGCACGAAGGCTATGGCCGATAAGCAATGCCCTTCAAGACTCCTTGAAGGCTAGGTTCTCCCGTAACCCGTTAACAATACCTATAGTCTCCATTGTAGTTCCTTTTTTGGTTTAACCAAATCCATATTAAGGATCCTAAAAGGTAGCCCCAAAAAGGAACTACAATGGAGACTATAGGTAAGGGTACCCTTTTTCCTACTATTTTGGTTTTTTATAAAGGGGACCCCAAACCAAAAAGGGCAAAAGGGCACTACGGGTGAACCTTGAAGGAATGAACCTGAAAAGGATCCCTTAAAGGGAGGCCTGAAGGGTTCCTTCGAGGGTTCCTTTAAGTTTAAGGTATTAGGGTTTAGGGTTTAGGTATAGGGTTTAGAGTTTAGGGTTTAGGGTTTAGAGTTTAGGGTTTAGGGTTTAGAGTTTAGGGTTTAGGTATTAGGGTCTAGAGTTTAGGGTTTAGGGTTTAGAGTTTAGGGTGTAGGGCTAGGGATTATGCATAGGCTAGACTTCTTAAGAACGTGTCAGGACCTGCCCTCGCCTCCAACCACTCCGCCTGCGCCAGGTCTTTCAGAAGTCCTGCAGAGGCAGGGGCCGTGCAGTTTGGAGTGACTTCCGTCCCTCTGAAACCCTAAACCCCTAAACTCTAAACTCTGAAGCCCTAAACTCTAAACCCCAAACCCTAAACCCCAAATTCTAAACCCTAAACCCTACAACCCATAAAAAACAATACGTTAACCATTTAAGGTACATGGGTAGTTCTCGAGATCGGGGTCCCTCCTAGCGTCCTTTTTCTGAGGGCGCCGTGCTATTTTTTTGGAATCCAAGCAGGGGCCCTACCTGTGGTCCCCATTGTAGTTCCGTTTTGGAGTTACCTTATAGGATCCTAACTATGAAGCTGGTTAAACCAGAAAAAGGAGCTACAGTGGAGACTATAAGTAAACCCTATGGCCCCTAGCCCTAAACCCTAAACCCTATAACCCTAAACCCCTAAACCCCTAAAACCCTAAAACCCTAAACCCTAAACCCTACTTAAGAACTAGCCACTTTGCCGTCTCAAAGAGTTTGGCGGGGTCGGTCTGCTCTTGAGCAACTTTGCCCAGGTTGCCGTGTTCCCCTCAACTGCTACGCCGTAAGCACTACTCTGACAGCATCCGATTCATCTGTGCTTTGGTTGCAGAAAGATATTGCACCACCACGCGATGTAAGCTAGCACAGATAGAGGGTGCGGCATTGGTTGTGCCGGAAACGTGCCCGGCACTCTGTGACGAGCGCAGCTGCCCGCAGCAGCCATGGGACACAACACTGCACGGGGTTGATCAATCTCCAGGTCGTCCGGCATAGCCAGCGGACGTAGCACTGAGCTTGCGCCCGAAAGCCACACAGGGCTCTGACTAGGCAACACCTGAGCTCGCCTCTCAACAGCGGTATCTGCACCCGCTGAAATGCAGGGTCCGGAAGCTTGACTCGTGGCAGCCACCTCCGGCCTTTCACTCATTTGGGCCAGTCCGCGCTCACGCGGCCTTGGACTGGTAGCATCCGGTTCCCCGGTCGCACTACCTATAGGCTCCAAAGTAGTTCCTTTTTGGGGTTACCTTATAGGATCCTAAATATAAGCCACAAAAAGAAACTACTTTGGAGCCTATGGGTACCCCCCTAAAGTCGCCCAATGCACTACAGTGAACCCTAGCAAGCCGGAACATGGATTTAGGATGATTCTTGCTGGTATTCCCTATTCTTCACTTTAAAGGCATGAGGATACTGATGTTCCGACGTTCTTGCCTCTCCTTTAAAACCCATATCCTAAACTTAAACCCTTAAAACAACAAACCCCTAGACCCTAAAACCCTAAATCCCCTAGTGCCCTTGAAGGAACCTTGCTATAAAACCGACCCTAAACCATCGTAAACCCTAAACCCCAAAGCACCCCAAAAGGTCTGGAGTTTAGGGTTTAGGGTTTAAGGGTTTAGGGGTTTAGGGGTTTAGGGGGGAGAACCCTGCATGAATAAATCCGACATCCTGAGATCTCCGCCGAGTTCTTTGCGAGTCTCCAGCCGCGACTGAACTTCTCGGGCGCCTTTGCTCGGATCCGGTTTAAGGGCTTAGGGTTTAGGATTGAGGGTATCTGGAAAAAGGGAAAGTGATACGTATCTTAAAAGTATAGTATATACGAATAGTCATGATGTGAGTCTGACATATACTACTAGATCCTACCTATTTCAAAGATAAACATGACACGAATAGTCAGGGTAACAATGGTAGTACTGAGAATGGCTGATAGTGACACTACTGTAGCAAATGGAACAGGGCTTTATGTATGTGATATATATATGTATATATATATATATATCTACATACCTATACTCATAGAGAGTAGATGAACATACATATGTACATGTCGTTCGCACCAGTGGCTTAAAACTTCTGTCTAAATAGTCGGGTCTCCCCAGGAAACCTCATGTTGTGACTATAGGGCCCATGTACATGGTATCTAGGGCTGGGTCCAACGTGGCATGGTACTTCGGTCCACGTAGAGTTGTTCCAGAAATCATGCTGCACGCGCGAATGTCGTGTTGATTTGTGGTTGGATGTCTGTCCTGTCGGATCGTTCAGGGTATTGCATGCGATGACTGTCTGGAAATTGCATCCATATTCCAGATGTGCTGCGCTGCGAACGGACGCCTTCAGAACTAGATGAGTCCCGGGCATCTACTAGCGCACATCGCACGACCTGAGGTGATGCAAATGTCGCCATCAGGCTCACACCTGCCCGGAAGGGCGATTGAGAGTCAGAGGCTCTGGTCTCAGCTCAGGGGGGGGGGGTGCTCCATGAACACGAATGCCACGCCGGAAGAAAGGAGAAGCCCCTAAACCCTAAACCCTAAACCCTAGAAGCTTACACCCCTTCAAGTTGCAGTGCTCAGAGCTACGACTGTTGCCTGGGCGAACTCCGGGGGACTGCAGAAAGTGCATTTGGAGGCTTTGCGGTTTAGGGTTTATAAGTTTAGGGTTTAGGGTCTAGCTAGGGATTAGGGTCTAGGGTTTGTAAGTTTAGGGTTTAGGGTTTAGGGTTTATAAGTTTAGGGTTTAGGGTCTATAGGGTTTAGGGCTTAGGGTCATTGTAGGCCTGGTAGGAGTTAAATGGCACTGGCTGTGCTGAGTTGTCGTCATGTTGGTTAGCAGCAGCCACAGCGCAGCAGCAGTCATCATCGAAGCAGTAGTCGTAGTCGTAGTAGTCGTCGTCGTCGTCTTCGTCGTCGTCGTCGACGTCGTCGTCGTCGTAGTCGTCGTAGTCGTACTCGTAGACGTAGTCGTCGTCGTCGTCGTAGTAGTAGTAGTAGTACTAGTACTAGTACTATAACATGTACTTGTATATGTATATGTATGAAGCCACCTGTACAGTGCTCCCAACAGCAAGCCCTGAAACAAAGGGCTTTCGGTGTTCAGAAGCCCTGGCTCCAGCCAGGAGAAAGATGTCTTTGCATGGCGCCCCAGCCACAAAACCCTTGTGCGATCATTATCATTGTTATCAGTAGTATCGAAAATCAACGCAATTGCGCCAAAACCCAAACCCAAAGCCCTGGACCCTGAACCCTAAACCCTCCTACTGTGCCTCCGGCATAGCACCGCCCGGCCGAAGCGCACCGCGGCACCTAGGTGTAAACGATGCAGTGCAGGCCAAGTCCCCAATACAAGGGGCCTTTGGGTTCAGGGTTTAGGGTTAGGGGCCTTTGGGTTTAGGGTTAGGGGCCTTTGGGTTTATGGTTTGGGGCCTTTGGGTTTAGGGTTTGGGGTTTGGGGTTTAGGGTTTAGGGTTTGGGGTTTAGGGCGTCTGTTGCAAATATAAGTATACAGTTACATATGGGGACTGTCAAAGGGGATAATATGACTACATATACCGACCCTATACTAATAGTATGTTATGGAGGGTTTCGGGTTTAGGGTTTAGGGGCCTGCAGGGTTTAATTCTGGAGGGTGCTTACAAAAGCCATTGATAGTAGCATAAACACCAAAAAGCATCAGTACTTCGGACCCTTTGGGGTGTTGAATACTTCTCCAAGACCCCACCCAAAGGGTCCTAGGTACTGTTATGGGGGATACTTTCCTAAATCAGAGTAACACTTCCTGATATATAAACCCTACATACAACTACATAGGTACTTTGGACCCTTCGGGTAAGGGACATCCAAACAGCGTTCATGTCGGATGGTGGAGAACTCATTTTGAGTTGAGTATGAAGTCGAGTTTCCCCCTAGATGGGCCCGGATCCTTACACCCTCTGATATGGCCGCAAACATTATTTGAATAAGGTTTTGGGGGATATCATAACGAAAGTCGAGGAAGGAATCCTAATGAATTTTGGCAACTGTTGAGGCGCCTCTATCCAGCCCGCGCGCCTCAAAGCTGAATACCGAATTCCGGGTTAAGGGTTTAGGGGGTTTAGGGAGTTTAGGGTTTAGGACTCCGGGCCGTTAGACACCCCCGCCCAACAGACCAGAAGCCCGAAGCCCCAATTTTTTTCAAACCTAAAGCCTGAAACACCTAAACCCCTAAACCCTGAAGCCCAAACCCTGAACCAGAAACCTAAACCCCAAACCCTAAACCCGTAAACCCTAAAGCCAAGACGAAGCAAAGGCACCCACACGTCCTGAAGGGGAACTAGGCCGCCGCCATCTAACGCGAAGACCTCGGGGGGGGGGGTTCCTCTAAAGAAGCTTTTCAGGGATCCTCCTAAATTTCGGTTTGGGGTTTAGGGGTTTAGGGTTCAAATGTTTAGGGTCTCTCTCTCTCTCTCTCTCTCTCTCTCTCTCCTCTTTCTCTATTCAACACCCACCTCTAAACTTTGGAGTTTAGTCCAAAGTCCGGACACCTCAATGCCCAACACCCCGGAACCCCAATGCCCTAAACCCTAAACCTTGAACCGCAGAAACCATATAAAACCTTATAATATAAACTTTATGGAAACTGTCACAAAACGAATCCAGAACGTTGAGACGTACCTGCGCCCACCCTCCTTCCACGAAAAACGAACCCCTCCCTCCACCCCGCCTCGAAACAAACAAAATAACCTGAACCCTGAACAACAGTAAAAACTTAACGCCAAATCCCTAAACCCCTACAGCCTAAACCCCTAAACACTAGCCCCTAAACCCTAAACCCCTCAACCCACAACCCCTAAACCCTACACCCTAAACCTCTCAACCCTAAACCTAAACCCTCAGCCCTACGCACCCTACACCCTAAACCCTCAACCCTAAACCTTGCATGAAACCCTAAGCCTTCAGCGCCCTTGAACTTCAATCACGCCTTCTTGCGATATAGAAGCCCTAAAGTAACCCTTAAAGTGAGCTGCCAAGGCGGCCTTAAAGCAACCCTTACAGGAACCCTTAAAGTGGCCCTTAAACCCCTTAACCCGAAACCCCTAAACACTAACCCCTAAACCCCTCAACCCTAAACCCCCTAAACCCCAAACCCTAAACCTCCCTTTAAGGAACCCTTTAAGGAGCCCTAAACTATAGATCCCTTTCAAGGAACCCTTTAAGGGAACCCCTAAACCTTCAAGGCACCCTCAGACCGTTCGGCCTGCCTTGTCTGGCACCAGCTCCTGCGAACAGCCGAGATCGGCGAAGAGACGGAAACCGCGAAGGCCTCGCGGGGCTTTAGGTTTAGGGTTTAGGGTTTAGGCTTTAGGGTTTAGGGCTTAGGGTTTAGGGCTTAGGGCTTATAAGGGTTTAGGGTTTAGGCTTTAGGATTTAGGGTTTAGGCATCCGGCTTTATGGCTTCTCTAGGGGCTGCCTTATTAAGGGTTCTACAATGGTACTTTTGGGGTTTAGGATCTAGGGTTTGTAGACTTTGGGGTTACGGGGTTTAGATTTTCCGGGCTTCGGTTCTCGGGTTTCGGGGCCTAGGCCTTAGGAGGATGAAGTTGGGTTTTGCTGGGGATTGGTGCGTTTTGGTTTGGGTTTGGTCGAACTTTCGGGGGTCTGCGTTCAACACTTAGCGGTTAAGAGTCTGAAGTTGAGGACTCTAAACATGCGATAAAGGGATCTGTGCAGGATGTTGAAAAGGATTTGCCAGCTTTCTTCGTGTTTGATACTGTAACCCTAAACCCTAAACCCTTCTTTGAGCTATACGGACTGGGCGAGGTTCGGCCCTAAACCCTAAACCCACTGTTGGATTGAAGCTGCGAAAAAGCGTTCCACTCTAGGTCTGCTTAGGTTCAAGCTCCCGGCGCGATAAGCGTCGGATGGTTTTGGGGGTTTAGGGTATATAGGGTTTAGGGTTTGGGGTTTAGGGTCTAGGGCTTGGGGTTTAGGGTTTAGGGTTTAGGGTTTGGGGTTTAGGGTTTAGGGACGTTTAGGGTCTGGGGTTTACCTATAGTCTCCATTGTAGTTCCTTCTTTGGGTGTACTTTTCGGAACTTTAATGCAGAATTGGTTAATCCCCACAAACAAGAACTAGAATGGGGACTATACGTAGGGATCTAGATCAGCCTTCATGATTAGCATAGCGCTCCTTTAAGAGGAAAGCGAGACGAGGTATATTGGCACACCTATATCGAGATGAACCCCAACAAGCTTATCCTAAACCCTACAGCTTATAAGCCCTTAACCCTGCCCCTAAGGGTCCAAAGGATCCAATACTCAGGTACCTAGTACTTGGGTTTCGGATAGTACATATGTAGGTTAGTATCTGGGAGGGTATATGATTATTAGGTGCTTGGACCCTTAACTTAGGGTGCCAGTATTGGTAACAGGATAGGGCTTCTGTAATGAATGCAAGAGGCTCGACCCACACGCCGCATCCCGTCAGAATCCCAACGCATCGCCGTTGTGCTGGGGCTGGCTTGCGTTTCTGTGGCTTTTCGGACCAGGAAAGACCTATCATCGAGCCTACCTTAAACGGACAGGTCTTAACGACACCCAATGCCCAATATTGTGCACCTTGATGCTCCAATGCCAAGCCCTAAACCCTAAACCGAAACCCAAAGCCCTAAACCCTAAACGCCGAAATCCTAAACCCCGAAACCCAAAGCCCTAAACCCTAAACTTCGAAACCCTCAACCCCGAAACCCAAAGCCCTGAACTCTAAACGTCTTACGTGTCGTTTTGATCCCGGCCTCGTGTGCTTAGAAGGTCCGTCTCGGCTTCCGGGCGGCAGCCGGCGTTTCGCTCGTTCACCTCAAGCTCCAGGTTTAGGGTTTAGGGTTTGGGGTTTAGGGTTTAGGGCTTTAAGGGTTTAAGGGTTGAGGGTTTAAGGGTTTAGGGGTTTAAGGGTTTAGGGTTGAAGGGTTTATAGGGTTAAGGGTTTAGGCTTAGGGCTTTGGGTTTTGGGATCTTGGAATGACTGTAGGGACCTTCATGATTAGGATGGGACTTTGGGGGGGGGTATCTTGTACTGAAATGTGAACTAGAGAACATCGGGGGAATACTCTACTGATTCTTCCGGCCGCTGTTCATCGTACCGGGCTGTGAGGAGTTAAGTTAAGACGAGTTTGGCTTAAATTCTAGATCCTACGTCTGACTCTTACTTAGAGCCATGGTTTCGTCTTTGCCCGAAAGGACTCACTAAGGCTCCCGCAAAATGTGCTTCTGTCCATAGGCTCCTTAGTAGTTCCTTTTTGGGATTACCTTATAGGATCCTAAATACCAACCCCAAAAAGGAACTACTAAGGAGCCTTTGGGTATCTGCCATCTCCATGTACAACAACATCATGTGCTGAAGCTACGGTATGAGAATGCAATCGGATCGTGAGCCTGCACTGTGCACCGTGCGACTGCATGGTTCTACGTCCTAACAGCACGACAAACCCTGAACCCTAGCCTAAGCTGCAGCAGCATTGCCTGAACACTGACCCCAAACCCCAAACACTCAACACTAAAACCCTTAGCCTAAACCCTAAACCCTAAACTCTAAACCCTAAACTCTAAACCCTAAACTGCTAAACCCTAAAGCCCTCAATCCTTGGAGGTTGAGGTGCCGGGTTTTGGCATTTTAAGGGTTAGGGCTTGGGGCTTGAAGTTCATGGTGGGGGTTTAGGACGTTCAAGATACCGTCTACCCAAAAACCCTAAACTCCTGCACCCTAAACCCTCAACCGTCGATGGTCAGATTTGTGTCAACCTGCCGGGGCGCATAGAAGGACCATGCCACCGGCAATGCTACGCTCCTTGCAGCACATGGCACGGATGAAACCATGTGCACGGCTTGTATGCCTCTAGATGCCCCGACGCTGCAGCAACTGGGACGAACATATGCATGCATGTGTACATATGTGCATGTGTGTGTATATATACATATAGTATACAGGTTATGTCTACATACACACTTGTGCATGTACACACACACACCTCTCTCTCTCTCTCTATGAATACAAACATAAATGCCCGTCCTTCTCTCTCTCTCTCGCTCTCTCTCTGTCTCGCAACATCTGAGTAAATTCAAACATACAAGCATATAGAAACACATGTACATATACATAAAAATGCACACACACACGCACATATATATATATATATACACGAATATGCATTTCTGCAACATGTATATATATATACACAGGCACACATGCTCACATACATCATACATACATAGTTGTATACCTACACCTACATATTCGGATTTGCATCTACACATATACACACGTACAACCATGCATACGTGCATTTTCGCATAAGCGCATATATTCATCCCCATACACATATGTACGTATCATACACAAACACACATGACATCTCCCTCTGTGTGCATCCCTGTGGGCTTTCAAGTTAAGCGTGTATACAGCAACCACGTAACGTATGTGCACCGATGCACGACATGTAAAGATGCACAGGTGCAACTAGACAATTACAGACATGCCAACGGTCATCTCATTGTGGTCATCTCATTGAAGCCCTGAAGCCCTAAACCCTAAAGCCCCCTGAAGCCCTAACCCCTACAGTACATCCTAAACTCAATAGACCCGAAAGGTACGGACATCTCATTGTGCTTCAACATTGCCTCGAACTGACTTGTTGCTCTCCGTGCGGCCGGGGCACTCCAAAGACTCGATGTAGACATTGCTCTGCATGTGACACCTTAACTTCACCCTGAACCTTAAAAAGCCTAGCCCTAAAGCCGTAAGCCCTCTAACCTAAACCCTAAACCCGAACCTTAAAGGCTGACCCTAAGGACGTAAACCCTCTAAGCTAACGCCTAAACCCGAAAGCCCCATAGTACCCTTCCCTAAGGGTGCATGTACCCAAATAGTATATACTTTGGCCTTGAAGTACCTAGATAGGGACTACTTTAAGGGTGTAGATTTATGTTCGAGAGCCCTGGGAGCGGTATTGGTAAGTATGCAAGCCCGAGAACCCGATGCTCCTTTAACAATAACTACCCATAGGCCCCTAAGTAGTACCTTTTCGATGGTTTATGTTTAGAATCCTATAAGTTAACCCCCAAAAGGAACTACTTAGGGGCCTTCGGGTACCTACCTTAAAGTCGTAAGATTAGGTTCGCCGATGCCTTAAATCATAGCAGAAAGCCCCCCCCCCCTCCCCCCCCATATGTTAAGCAATCATCCTTAATCAAGGGGTCGTGGGCTCCTTTCTGTTATTTCCCTTAGCCGAGCCCCAAACCCGTTCAGGAATCCAAGAAGGAACCCTTTTTCAGGAACCCCAAGAATCCGAAGAAGAACCTTGAAAACACCTCTACAGAAGCCCTGAAGAAACCACTTAAGGAAGCCCCTCGTCTTGGAATGCTGGCAGGCTTCCCTTAAAGGAACCATTGAAGGCACCCGTTCAAGAAGCCATTTAAGCAACCCACTGAAAGGAACCGTTAAAGGAACCGCTACTAAAGGAACGCTTAGGGTTTAAAGGGTTTAGGGGCTTTGGGGTTTAGGATTTAGGGGTTTAGGGTTTAGGGCAGCAAGAACCTACTTGCTCAGCATTATGGGGAACTAAAGGTTAATCTTTGGGAGCAATATAGGGATTTTTTGGTACCCAAAAAAGATTACAAAGGCTACCGAATCTACTGTATAAGCCCTAAACCCTAAGTAAACCCTAAAGCCCTAAGGAAACCCTAAACCCTAAGTAAACCCTAAAGCCCTAAACTTATATACGAGCGCCAGGCACCGGATTCCGCTCGTCTCCCGGCTGTTGTACAACACTGCTGAGCAGTTCGGACAGAGGTCGCAGCGCGCGACGCAGTCCTGCAAGCGGCTTCGCGGGTTCAGGGTTTAGGGGTTTAGGGTTTAGAGTTAGGGTTTGGGGTTTGGGGTTTAGGGTTTAAGGTTTAGGGTTTGGGGGCCCAAATAAGAACAACAAAAGTTTAGGGTTATGGGGTCTTTAGGATTTAAGGATAAGGGAAAGCCCAGAGTAACCATCGTACTCTAAGCAAAAGATATGACTGACTCTAAAACACATGGTACATGTACCGACACCCAGAATAGGGATATCCCATAGGAACCACCTTGATAATGAAGCTGAGCATGGTATGGATTGTCCTTTTCAAGTGCTTACGAATATGTCCTTTTAGAGCCCCTGCGGCGGATTTGATTTTTTTTTGCAGGATTTAGGCGGTTGAGCGGAGTTATATAGGGTTCCGGAGGCTATAGGACTTTGGGGCTGTTTTGTGCGTGATTTCGGGGATTGCGGGATGAGGGTTTAGGGCTTAACCTCAACCCCTAAACCCTAAACCCTTAACCCTACACTGAAAGCCTAAGCGGGTTAGCCTAAACCCGAAGAGCCCGAAGCCAGCCACCTAACTACTGGCAGACTCAGATTCGCGTAGGAAGGAACCTTTAAAAGGCAGGTTATATATATTCTATATAGATATATACTTTCATGTATTTTTTACGTATTTACAATTTCTTATGTATTTATGTATGTACATATTTATGTGCGCGGCATTAAAAACGTGCCCTTGAAGGGAACCTTGCTGGGAGATTACCCTGATCTGAAAACTGTAAGCCTTAGGGTTTCGGCTTGAGGTTAACCCCAAGTAAGCAACCCAACGGCTTCAGGACAACACACAGGTATATGGAAGTCGTAGGAAGGAACCTTCAAAATGAAGCTTATATATATATATTTATTTATTTATTTATTATTTATTTATATATTTATTTATTTACTTATTTATTAATTATTTATATGGTGCCCATGAGGAGGTTGGTAACCCCTCCTCCAGTCCCTGACACTCTTCCAACGCACAGGCGCCGATGTAGTCCCGATGCGGCCGCAACCTCGAGGGGATTCCCGGAGGGTCCATGTGGGTAATTCTCTACATCAGAGTCTCGTCTTAGGTCCCCAAACCAGTGCGGCACCCTTATGTAAAGGAGCCCAAACGGGCCCCTACTTTAGAGAACAACCCATGTACCTGAGTAGCATATTATTTTCTTTGGCCTTCACGCACTCCCTCTTATGGGCTACTTTCGCGCCAAGGTAAATAGTATTTAAATGTGTTTCAATACATGGACCCTCAGGGTTCAGGAGCAAGACTTTAGAGGAGGCTGCAGGGTTGTATGGTGTTCTATGAGGTTTTCAACAAGTTCCAAAGACTGCTGGGTAAACCCCACACCCCGGAGGATCCCAAATGTGAACACCCTCCATGTAGGTACTCAGAACCCCAATTAACCCCCCCCAAAAAAAACACCTGGAAAAAAAAAAACAGAAATACCCATACCCCCCTGATGCATGAAAGCAGCATCACATCCCGGCAGTCCGTGTCGTTCCGAAAGTCAGGGTCAGTCAGAGGGCGCCGGTACGGAGCCCAACCGCAGTACTTCACGAATCCAAGGCCATCTGCATTCCTTGCCGTAGTTAGGGTTTAGGGTTTAGGGTTCACCGCAGCATAGACCACTGAATCATCGTACGGGCATTGATAACAAGAGCCTTTTTTCCAAACTTTTCAGTATGATGTTGCCTAAAACTCTGTTCAAACCAGTATAAAGGCCCTGCGTTCAAGTCCTATCTAACAGAGCAGAAGCACGTGAACATCCGTTCGAATCATTGAGGCAGCAGGTCACCTTTGGACCCGCAAGCTCTCTAGCCGTCGGTCCATGGGGCTGGTCCGGGATAAACTTAGGGCCTTGATATTCAGAGCTGAGTTTTGGATAGCACGTAGACATTGCTGTCAAAGGCTTCATTCATCTTCGTTCTATGTCTGGGACGACCACCACCACCACCACCACAACCACCACAACCACCAGAATCAGCATCAGCACCAGCACCACTAGCACCACCGCCGCCAGCAACACCACCAGCACCAGCACCAGCACCACCACCAGCACAACCACAACCATCAGCACCACCACAACCGGATCAGGCAAACATCTAGTCGCCCAGTTTTCCCATTCGCGCTGTCGAGCAGGAGTGTTGCTGCTCGGCGCCATCGTCATTTTGATCAGAGGGCAAGAAGGAGGAGGAGGAGGAACGGGAGGAGGTGCAGCAGCAGGAGCCAGACTTCCCGAATGGTCTTTCTGGCTGCTGTCACTACTGTCGAAAGGATTGTTCTGAGCACCATTCTGAGGCGGACAATGCAAGACGGGAACAGATGTCGGCGTTGTGCTTGTTCAGCAACGGGGGGGGGGGGGGGTGATGGAGAATGAACGAAGTTTGCAATCATCGCGATAGTGCTGGCGACCCTCGCGCTGGTGAGGAAGATGACGGCGGCGAGGACGACAACGTCGACAGCGACGAAGACGGCCGGATGCTGCGGCTGACAATCGCGACTTAATTGCTGCTGTCCTTGCTTTTGGCAGTTGTTGCTGATGATGACGATGATGTACGAGTGTGAAGCACGTTTCGACGAACAATGAAGGAGCCGACGATTGCATCAGAAGGGGCTTCGTGTCAGCGTTACAAGTGTGGCGTGTCAGGCCCCGAGACTTTAGGACTGCGGGGTCCCATTAGGCTTCTTGGCTTTCTTCACAAGATTCTACCGGGTTCTTTTAAAGGTTTAGGGTTTAGGGTTCAGGGTTTGGGGGTTTAGGGTTTAGGGTTCACTGGGATTTCGACATCTTGCCAGGATTCTGTAGCAGCCAGTTGGTGTCACCTTGCAAGCACAAGGCCTGCGACCCAGCCTGCACAGGTAGAGCGCTTCGGATAACGTTCAGTCTTGAGTAGGGGGCTGAGTTTACGTTTTAAGGTCGCTTCGTAGCTTCGGTGGTTTAGGGTGACATCCCTCAGAAACTGTGGTCCTTAGCATGGCGGGCCTCCCGCTAGACTTATGTTGCGGATGCTCGTTCATAGCCAGGTGAAGCTTGACACGAGTTCTCCACTGCTGATGCTACCACCCTCTCAAACCATTTGGTCACACCCCACTTTCCCCCAAAGTCTTCGTGTGTAGTTTGCTTTTTGTTTCCGAAAAATCTTCGCACTTATACTTCTAGCATTCATGCCGGCATCATCAGCTGCATCAATACGCTTAGCAACCCTGAAGACTAAACCCTTGGTAGTAGCAAGTCGCTTTTGACAATTGGGGTTCTGAGCTTCGGGCTTAAGGTTTTGAAAGAGCTTCTGGCCCCCTAGCTAGACAGCCACTAAACTGCAATCCCTTCAATGGGTTTCGCTGCTTTTGTTATATAGGCTCCTGTAGCATGAATCGCTGTAGATTATGAAACAAGGGTGCTGCAAGTAAGGGCTAGGTGGTTCATTCAGGCAAGGTAAGCCAACCTCCTGGCTGCGAACATTTGCATTCGGCTGCTGCTACTACTACTACTGCTGCAGCTGCTGCTGCTACTACTACTACTACTACTACTACTCATGCGGCTACTGCCGTTACTACTGCTTTTGCTATTTCAACAAATACTACTAAGACAAACAAAAAATGCAAAAACTAACACTAAAA
>CAJNJA010062853.1:227-23342 GCA_905231915.1 Symbiodinium necroappetens
GTAGGAAAAAGGGTACCCTGATTATCAAGCGGGCTACTCAGGAGCCTAGCAGGCGAAGTAGGGAAAAAAACTGGAGGCCTTACATAATATCATGGCTGCAACTGCCATCACATACCGTCATTGCGACTGCTCATCACAACTCATTGGGACATACTGCTTGTTAGTGCTTCCAGTTTTATATTACTATTGCTATCATGAGTGTTATTCCCATTGCCGCAGTGTTCTACCGTATGTATTTGTGCCGGTTGGGCTCTGCTGGTTGTCGCGGGCCAGATTCCGAATCTTTCAAGTGCCCGCAAGTTTGGCTTCGAAGATCCAAACGACCCCGGCACCGGTCTGGCCACTGAAAGCAAAGTGGCTTTTGATGGCACGAAATCAAGACTCAAGGTCCCTCAAGGAGCAGTGCCGAGAACCTGACACCCAAGAACATGTACGTCTCATCAGACCAGCAGATTCCTGAACACGTCATCGGATGTCATGCTACCCCGATTTCTGAGTCGACACCAGCACAGGACCTCACGGCCGAGAATGAGAAGCTGCGCAAGGCCGAGCTGGGGTTGATTGGTTTAGGGTTTAGGGTTTAGGGTGTCTGCACCCGTGTGCGTGTACGAGATGCAACCTGCTTTAGATGAGCAGCGCCCCCCTGGGAGGCTGAAGCAGGAGCATGCACGCAGAGGTGTCCATGGAAGCTCCTTAAGCCTCGACGTTCCAAGCAATCAGGAGCTGGCGGAGCTGCGCAGCAAGACGCAGTCACAAGAGGAGGATGATGGGTTCGAGTCCGGGGTTTTGCTTGAAAGCAAGCTGCCCATAATCTTGCTGTAAGAGGTCCATCTTTGCTCGTTGACGTGTGCCGTGAATCCCCCCCTCCTCCTCCCTCATCCGCCACAGAGCCCGTTCTGCGTGGTGTAGTGGTGGTTAGGCTACAGCGGATTAGGGTAAGGATCCAGCACAGCGACACTTCAATCGCGGTCAATCGCGTAATCTTACAGCCATACCTTAAGCTACCATAACCTACTTTTTTGTAGGTTCTTAGTGTAAACCCTAACATGGAATTGATAGGGACCCTGCAAACAAGTAGGTCTCGGTAGTTCAGAGTATGTTCAGATAGTACTACCGTGCTATGCCTTGGAAGGATCTTGCCGCTGCGGAGCTCTCCGCTTGGGCAGAGGCGGGGGACGTTGGACAGCTGGGTTCTTGTTAAGGGATTTTGTCTAAGTTACCATGTTAAGGAAACCATATGATTTACTTTAGATCCCTATTATGGTAACTTAAAATAAATCCCTTATATAGATCTCTATTGTGGTAAGTTAAAATAAATCCCTTAGCAACAGCCCAGATAAAGAAGTGACACAGGCTCCAAAGCCCCGCTGCCCAGGACCTCGAAACTCAGACACCACCAAAAATGCCATGACCCGCCATCATCCCATAGATCCCTTATAGATCCCCTATAGAACCCGTGTAGAACCCGCACAGAACCCTTGTAGTACCCCTTTCGTACCCTTTTTAGTACCTTTATAGTGCCCTTATAGTACCCTGTCTGGAACCTAGTGGTTTTGGCTGCCGGAGCCCTTATCGATGTTCGTGAGGGAGCCCTTTTTGCGGATTAGGATGTCTTGGAGCCAGACAAGGCGGATATAGTGATAGCATAGGTTTAGGGTTTAGGGTTTAGGGTTTGATGGCTACCAGTACTGACTACGATGACGATTTGCAATTTTCCACTGCCAGCACGATGACGATTGATAATGCTCATGTTCCTAGACCCTCCATCTACCCTTTGTTAGATCCTAAATACACACTGTTTGAAGGTGCAAGGCGGGTCCTGGTTAGTTTGAGGCGACAGTGGTCGGAACTGTGACCCGAACCATGGAACCACGCTGCTTTCAAGCCTATCAGCCAGTCTCTTCACTCCTTTTTTGCGCGCTTTTGCCAGTTCGAGCTGCATCCGCTGATCCTCGTAGGCCGAGGGTGTCTGCTTACAAGGTTTCGGGCTTTCCACCTGCGGCCCATAGGCTTTGCAGATTAACAGCTGTGGAGTTCGATGGCTTTGGATTTAGAGGCATTCCCAAAAGGGCTCGGGCAATTTGAGTTTGTCCGAGCCTCGTCCTACACTCACAACGTCCCGCGGCATCGCTACCCCTAACACGCCCTGCGCACCCCCCCCACAATCTTTCCCCAAGTTGCCTCACGGCCTTTGCGGTTGGCCTGATGCCTCTTCAGCTATCCTGTTATGCCGCGATGCTTTACCCTGGCCTTCGCTTCCACAAGCACCCACATCGCCCCTCAACGCAGCCCTAATTCCATCTGTTTTCATGGGGGGGGTGCCAGGCCTCTCTCGCCAGGGTTTCAAGACGCCCACGCCCGTGCAGGTGCCCATCGCAGGGGTTGTGATTGCTGCTAGAGAGCGTTTTCGGGGCGCAGAGCTTGCTTCGTGATTCAGAGTTTATGGCGTGTACCTGGGGCGTCGGGCGGGTCATGATGAAGGACTTGAGGAACTGCAGGCTCCTCGTCCAGTTGCGGATTGGCAAACCAAGCTAGTCGTCTCTCCAGCTTTCAAGGGATCACATGAGCCCTCAAGCTGTCTTCATCCTCGACCTCTCGATGCTGAGAGGAACCATGAAGCTCTGAAGCACAGGCAAGCCAGAAGCCTAAGTTACAAACTGGCACCGAAGAAAGCAACGCGCCGAAGCCAAGCTTGTATCCGCCCTGCAGCTGTGTAGCGTTTCCTTTTCGGGCCCCTGGGTGATCCCGTGGCCCCCGAACAGAGTGGCGGCCTCGGGTGCAGCACTTCCGAGCCTCCATCAACAACGACTAGTGCTACATACTACTGCTGCTAGTGCTGCTACTACTCCTCCCGCTGCTGCTGCTCCTAAACTCCCCACTACCTACTTCCTTCACCCGACTCCTGCCTCCAGCCTCACGACTCCCTACTGGTACTGCTGCTGGTTGCTACTGCTGCTGCTGCTGCTGCTGCTGTTGCTGCTGCTGCTGCTGCCACCACTGCTACCACTGCTGCTGCTGTTGTTGCCATTCCAACTCCTGCTACGACGACAGCGACGACGACGACAACTACGGTGTGACTCATCATCCTCACCACAGCTATTGTCGGGGTTCCGATCCCACTGATTTGGGGAATGATTTGCTGCAGTAGTCGTCGGCGATGTTCACTGAGGTTTGCATGTCCAGTATCTTCACGAGTGTCAAAGTTGAAAGCTTGTTGCACAGGTGAGAAGCATGCACTCCTGGGAAAGTGGGAAGTCTTGTGCACGTGCAAAAGCAGCTGTGCAAGGCATCTGGACACCTACAGAAGCACAGCTCTAGTGATCTCATGATGATAGCAGAATCGTACCCCTGGACATGGCTGCCTAGACAGGCCCTGCACGAGGACCAGTGGGTGACCAGTGCAGACTGCAGGTTGAAGGTTCTTCTTGACCCGTCTCTTAACCTCTAGATACAAGCCCTAAACCGCAGCTTGCGGATTTCTTGTTGCTCTTGTTGTTGGCCCGAAGAAACGCTAGTGGCGGCTACATCTCATGAGACCTATCCGTGGGTTTCTTGTGATGGGGCAGTTGACCAGCTTGGGTGTTGAGCTTGATGAGAATAGGAATGCCGACATGAGGAAACACCATACTGGCGATGATGATGTAGGTCTCGTCAGTCTAGTAGCAGCGGGATGAGACGTTACATGGAGGATCCTGAACCCGGAGCTCGGGCTTCGGCTTCAGAGGGACTTGAACTCGTGCCTGACTTTGGGAGGGCCTCGGAGGTTTAGTGCACTGCACCCTACCCGAAGTCTGCACCTGGGATCCTTAGCCCTCTCTGAAGCGGGGGAAGTGCCAGCAGCCCCGAAGCGAGGCCACAGTCCTGTGATGGGCCAGGCGCCAGCCTAGGGCTTCTTCGGTTGATCTTTCAGGGGTGAGGCCCCAAGGGTTAGGCTTTGAGGCATGAGTGGCACCAGGTAGTATAGGGACCACTGTGCAAGGGGTGAGGGGTAGGAGTTCGGGTTTTGGATTCACGGCGTGGGGGTCAGGATGTTCGACGTGCGAAGCGGGCAGCATACAAGTGAAGCTGCAGACTTGCCAACGGACATGCACAGCCAGCACCACCCTCATAATAGGGTTTAGGGTTTAGGGTTTAGGGTTCATACATTCAGACACTTTACCATGCTTCTTGCTTTTCCACCAAAATGATCAGCATGGAGGGAGCTTCTGGGACTGAGGGATGGCTACAACACGTCTTTAGAGCTGCTTGGAGGTTCACGGGTAGCTATAAGGGGGGTTATAAGTCCCCCAAAAATGGATAGTTACCCTACTTATAACTTATAACCCCACTTGTAACTACCCATGAACCTCCAAGTGGGTGTCCGCCAGCCAAGCGCAACAAGCCTTTCAAGCAGACTGCCCAGCACATTGAAGTTTGAAGCGTACTGCGTTCATGTCATCAAACACCACAGTCGACCGAACGTCCTTCCTTGCCAGGAATTTGGGGGCTCAAGAGGTTTGGGAAGACATTGCTGTATGGTAATATTATAGTACATTATGGCACATTGTAGTATATCTTAGTAAGTCTTAGTATATTATAGTACAGCGTGCAGGAGGCGACACCTTGCGGAATGAGGGCTTCGGGGCCTCTCCGAAGCTTCCAAGTTCATTAGGTGTGCCCTGGTCCCTCGCCCTGTACCCAAAACCACCCTCTCTAAAGCCTACTATAATAGACTATAACAAACTTTGCAAAGATATGCTATTATATACTCTATAATGTAGAAAGATGTACTAGAATGTACTAGAGTATCAGCGTCAGCCAGGGGCCGTTTGAGCGATGAGAAGCTCCGACGACCTGGCCAAGCTCTTGCAGCTGGCGAGAGTGCCAATTTTCGATGTCGGCCTGGATGGGAAGCTGCTGAGTGGCCTGGCTGCACCCCCGAAGGATTCCGGAAAAGAGATGTGTCGATCATGACCATACTATTGAATGTACTAAGATACACTAGAATGTACTATGATATACCAGAATACGCCTGTAATATACTGGGTTCTGAAGGAGGGCTGGTAACTTGACCTCTTCTACAATTCAGGCCCGGACTCTTTCATCGAATGGTCTTGCAATATTGCAGCAGGTCGGGGAACTAATGAAAAAACCGAACTTGGTCTTGGCTGCACAATCTGATCTTGTGCGAATCGGATCACGCGCCCGCCATCAAAAGCGAGGCTTCAACGAAGCTGCAGGCGAACCTTGGCGCTACGACGAGTGTCTACGTTTGACGCTGTTTGACCGTGTTGTTTGATCATGTGCGTTTTTGAAGGAGGCCGTAAAGCCAAAACAACCCTAAAGGCTAAGCCACAAACCTTAAGCCTTAAGCTTCAATTCCCAAGCGAGTTCTTGGGGCACAAGCTTGCTGCCACCGCGTAAAGCTCTGTAGGAGACCCTCCTATATTATGGTTTTGTATATTGCAGTATATTCCAGTATTTTACAGCGAATTTCAGGATGTTCTAATACATTTAGTATATCATATCATAGTATATTTGTCGATATTATAGTATATTATAGTATACTGTAAGGCATCAGAATTCATTATGGTATGTTATAGTATACAATAAATTGTAGTATGTTACAGGTAGCATTTCATCATAGTACAGGATTGTATATTATCGCATATGATAGTAGAGTACTGTATGTTGTAGTATCCTTATAATAGAGACTAGCAAGAGGCCTGTTGAGAAGCCAGTGCTTTGTTCATGTGCTCCCACTTATTTTCCCACGGTCTGCTGATCCGCGGTTTAGGGTGTGAGGGGTTTGGGGTTCAGGGCCAGGGTTTAGGGTTGAAGGTTTAGGGCTTGGGAGTAGCTGCATGACTCAACAAGCGATCAAGGACCTTGCTTGGTGTTGCTCGACTATAAGCATACTTGTACATGTTCGATTATACTAGGATGTGCTTCGAATATAATACGCAACGTACTGTAGTGTCTTGTATATCTTTGAGGATCAGCTTTTGCGCATAGCTTCCCAACGCTCCGAGCCGTCTCGCATCAGATTGTGAGATGTGGGTAAGCCTTCGGGCCAGTTGATCCTGGGTACCATCGTAGGGCCATACGCAACTTGAGCTGCTCCTTTTAAGTGCCTCTAAACCCGAAACCACAAATTGTCGAGAGCGCCTCTGAGCATCTTGGTCCAGGCTTCGACCGAGGCCCCTGACCGTTTGGACGGAGGGTCAGGGACACCAATCCATTTCTGTTCTGCGGTGCAAAATTGTGATAACTGCGTGCGGAACTTCAAAAGAAGCAAAGAAAAAAAGGCCCTGCAGTGGGCCTGAGCCTTAGCCATAGCCTTAGTTGGGAAACAGTGTGTGATGTTGGGACAGGACTACATAAGTGTGTGAGGTCCACTTCATACCAAAAAATCACGCACCCTGTACATCTACCCCAGGCCGTAAACCCACAACCCTACAATCGTGAAGATTCAAAGCCGCAACCCCTGAACGACAATCTTAAGCTCCAAACCCCAAGCCACCCTAAAACCCTAAACCCCAAAGCCCCAAAGCCCCAAAGCCCTAAACCCCCCCCAAAACCCTAAACCCTCAAGACCTAACTCTTAGTCACCGGCCGTTGCTTCCGCTTTCCGTCGCTTCAGGAAACTCTCGGCTTCTCGGAGGAGTCTGTTGGTCGGAATCCAAGCTCGCCCCAGGGGGTCTGAGAGGGAAGGCGGAATTTAGGGTGATGGTGATTGTGACGATGATGGTGGTGGTGATGAGGATGAGGATGATTATGAGTATGAGTATAGGTATGAATCTTGTTTGGGCGAGCAGCACGATGATGATGACGACTACAGTTGTTACTGCTGCTGCTGCTCCTGCTACTACTGCCGATACTCCCACTCCTCCTACTGCTACCGCTCCTGCTATTGCTACTGCTATATACTGCTAGTGCTGCTGCTAGTGCTAGTGCTAGTGCTAGTGCTAGTTCTAGTGCTGCTACTGCTTCTGCCCCTGCCCCTGACCTGCTTCTGCTACTGCTGCTGCTGCTGCTCCTGCTCCTGCTCCTGCTCCTGCTCCTGCTGCTACCACTGCTACTGCTACTGCTACTGCTACTGCTACTGCTACTGCTACTGCTACTTCTACTGCTGCTGCCGCTGCTGCTGCTGCTGCTGCTGCTGCTGCTTCTGCTACTGCTCCTGTCTTCCTGCCTGCCGGCCTACCTACCCGTGTCTAGATTTCTGTCTATGCTGAACCCTAACCCCTAAACCCTAAATTCTGAAACCCTACACCCTAAAAACCCTAAAAATTCATAACCCTAAAGCCCTAAACCCTAAACCCTAAAAGCCTAAAGCCCTAAAACCCTAAAGCCCTAAAGCCCTGAAGCCCTAAAAGCCTAAAGCCCTAAAGCCCTAAAGCCCTAAAGCCCTATACCCCGGTATGTACTCGCAGGCCAAGAGACCTTAAGGCGCCGGTTTTTTCGGGCCCCGAGCTGAGGTCGAGATCTCCTCGAGCTGCTGCCCGAGGCCGGGGATTCCCACAAGGGCGGTTAGTGCTTGGGGCTTGGGCTTTAGGGTTTTGGGGGCTCAGGGTTTAGGGCTTTGGGGGCTTAGGCTTTGGGATTTAGGGTTAAGGGTTCAGGGGTTTAGGGTTTGGGATTTAGGGTTTGGGATTTAGGGTTTAGGGTTTAGGGGTTTAAGGTTTGGGATTTAGGATTCAGGGTTTAGGGCCTAAGGAGGGCTTCACATGTTGCAGCCTTCAGGGTGTATGAAACTGTCAGCCCTTCAATTTCTGCACCGTATATAAGCCCTCGGACCTCAACCCCAAGCCCAAACCCCTGAAATTGAGCGAGCCCGGCATCGTCGCAAAGTACTAGTAATATTGGCAACAATGATAGTAATAGGAATTGTAGCAACAGTAATCATAGTTATAATGGCAATAATGGTAGTACTAGAAGTAGTAGTCGTAGTAATTAGAGTATTTAGAGTGACTATAGTAATTATCGTAGTTATAGCAGTTTTACTAATTGTATTCACAATTATAGCAGGTATGGTAAGTACATGAATATTGGTATTCATAACAGGAAATGGAGACTTTATGCCAGGCTGGCCCTCTAGGGGCGGCGCTGGAAGCCGCTCGGGCGCTGGACGCGTCCCTTGGCTTTCCTCGGTCCGGGGGTTTTCGGGGCTGGGGGTTTGTAGAAGTTGTATAGGATTTGGGTACGGAGTTTTGGCGTTTGTTTTACTTTTTGAGAAAATTGTTTTAGCGCCTGGGTTGCCCTGCCCTGTGCCCTGCCCTGCTCTGCGCCCTGCGCCCCGGCCGCCATGCCTTGCCCTGCCCTGCGTAGCCTAGGTCTCAACTTTTGGTTTCTAGACTCTAGACACTAAATTTGGGTTGGCGTTTTTTTCTTTGCCGTTTGGCCAGATTTGAAAGTGTTTTGGCTTTGCGTTGCGCTGCCCCTGTCCTGGTGCTGGGGCTGCTCCTGCCCCCTATTCTTGCTGGACTTATTGCTGGCAGGCCGCCCAAAAGCTTCCATAAATTGACAGCGAAAACCGCAAAAACCAGCACCGCTCAACATACAACTTCGATTCTATCATTTGCTTGAGGGTTTAGGGTTGAGGGCTTCAGAGCTTTGGCGATGTATTTTTTTTGCAGATGTTTGGGGCTTCGAGGTTTGATGTTTCCAGGGAGAGCCGGATCTTGGCAGTTACAGGTTTCTTGAACTCAGGAGCTTCGAGGCCCGAAACCCTAAACCCTAAACCCTAAAACCCTAAGCCCTAAACCCTCGAATTCTAAACCCTAAAGCCCTAAAGCCCTAAAGCCCTAAACCCTAAACCCCTGTTTAGGGCGTCGGGCTCTGGAGTTTGTGGGCTCAGAGGAGAGCAAGGGCCAGGGATTTGGAAGCACTGAGGGGCACTTTTGGGGGGTTTTCAGGTGCAAGTGCAGGGCGTGCAGGCCCTAGGGGCCGTAGGGCTTTAAGGCTTGAGCGATTGAGATTTGTGCATTGTCTTTTGCTTTTGAAGCCTGGGCAATTGGAAATCACAGATTGAGAACTTGGATTTCGGTACTAAGAATTTGGCTATGCTTGTCTTGATGGGCAGGCCTTCGGGATGAATTTGCCTGCTGGTCTTGTTGCAGGATTGAGTTGTGTGTGCGCGTGCTTGTGGTTGGTTTCAGTGTCCACTGACCTACTGAGACCACAACTCCTACTGCCAAGCCCTAACAGCGGAACCCCGACACCCCCCCCCCCAAAGCCCAAAGCCTTAAAATCTACCCTAAACCCTTATCTAAGTCCCACCTGTGAGCCCTTCGGACACCGAAACGTTTCAACTCCAAACCCTAAGCCCAAACCTGAAACCGCAGACCCCAAACTTCATGCCCTGAACTAAGCCTCAAACCCGAAACCCCCAAGCCTTCACCCAAAGCCAAGGACGAGCTCCTGTGCTCTGCCCGGCCCCGTCGAACTCCGACGGAAGGGTGCGGAGGCATCGGACTGCAATGAGATGTGGGTAGTTCTCCGAAGCAAAGTCCCTTGTTAGGTCCCCAATAGAGTTCGGAACCCTTATAAAAAGGACCCCCAAAGGGATCCTAATTTAGAGCACTATCCATGTGCTTCCGTTTCAAGGCAAGGGTTTCTGTTAGGCTTTCTACAAAAGGGTTCCATGGGGTTTCGTAAGGGTTTCTGCAGGGAACCGGCTACGGGGCCCCTGCTGCTTGTTAGGCGTAGTATGAGTCTCATGTGTGGAGATCTAGAGCACAAACTTCCGAGTCAGCTTCCCAGGTTGCATTGCATCGGTAGTATAGAATCCTGACTAAAATCCAGCAGCAATGTTTTTGAAGGGGTTTAGTATGGATCCTAGCACTGACTGACTGAGAGACCCAGGGTTTCTAAATCACGGACCTGTCTCAAACACACCCTGGGCTCCAAGCCCGAAGTCGTTGTGAATTGCAGAGAGAGAGAGAGAGAGAGAGAAAGGGGCCTCAAGAAAACTAAAGCCGGTTCCAACCCCAGGTCCGTGATCCTAGAGAGTAGTTCTTCCTTTCGCTATTGCTTTGACTCTTACCCGGCTGAAGTCCCCAAAGAGCAGCCGAGCTACACTTCCGGCTGCATGGGAGGCTTCCACCACTTTTGGACACGAAGCAGGGTGTTTCATAGGGGGTTCGAGGGGCTTGAAAGGCAGGGTGAGTGCATCTGTGTAGTTCACGGCAAAGGGGGAGGTTGTCCCTCATGCAATTTCTCACGTGCTTGCTATGTGAGTGCAGCAACAGTTCCATCAAGACAAGAGCCGAGACAGAAGATTCGTCGGCCTGCAGTAACTCCAGCCTGAAGCCCCGAAACCGGCACTCCAAGCCCTCAAACCACTTGGGCTCGAATTTCGAGAGCTCCGCCTTTGAAGCCCTGAGCCGTAAACCGTGCAAGCCTATAAGCTTGCTATAGAGGCCGGAATAAATAGTTTTCCGAGGGCCTGGGGTTCCGGATTATTTCTACATTATTCTACAATGTACCACAAGCCCCTGTTCTCATTGCCAAGGCCCTTATATTTAGCCTCAGCCCAAGTCGGTGTCCTCCCTTGTTTTGTCGTGGCAGGGCCGTTCGGACACGCTGCTTGTGCTGAAGCTGGTGCTGCAGCTGGAGGCCTTGTGGTTTGCTCCCACAGCTCTAGGTTGATAGAACCCTACCTCCGAAACCCTACCCTAAACCCTGAACCCTCCGGGGCTCCTTCGGTTGATAGAGCCCTACTATCCCTAAGCCCGACGCTGAACCCTGAGCCCTACTTACAGGGCTCTTTAGGTTGACAGAACCGCACGATACCTAAACCCGACGGTTCGCCTTCCCTTCAGTTAAGGCCTTAGCAGCACAGGCGTACCCCACGAAGATGTTCCATCCCTACTTTTGTGCACCAGGGCGGCGCAAAGTCCGTCACGGCCATTGGTCAGGACAGATAAGGGTTGAGGATCGGGATTACAAATCTCACAGATTTTTGGCATTTGGGGCCTGATGGGGCTTGCAAATCTGCAAGGGTGTGGGGATAGGGTTTTAATTAAGATAATGTGCTGTATGCTACAACATACTATGGCATACTGTAACATACTATAACATACCATAGCATACTGTAACACACATAGAACTATGCTGTATTACTGCGATGAAATTGAAATATCTGTCGTATGTGTACCACCATATACAAGAATGTGCAGTAACCTCATTTAATAGACTTTGACATACGACACTGTTTCAGATACCAGATAGTGTAGTATCACATACGCTATGCGCCTCTACACTATGGTTTCAGTTCAGGGTCGGGGCGAGCTTAAGGAAATACTGAGGACTTCACACTAATCGCGCTGTCGAGTCAGAGTTCAGCAGTAAGTAGCGAAACGAGTGACCGCAGGAGACAGGTAATGACACTAAGCATCACCATGACAAGAGCAAAAGCAGGGTATTCAATTACCATGTCCCTAGTAGGGGAAGTTCGACACAAGTCGGCACCCAGCCTCAGCAAACCCTACACGCACCTTGTAAAATCGTCATGCAAACCTATACAAAAGGCCTTTAAAACCTTGGGCATGTCGCTCGAGGACCTCGGTGAAGTGGGGCAGAAAGCCGTCGAGGTGCGGTGGGGAGCGTCCAAAGGCTTCAGGCTGCAGGCGCTCGGCGTGTTCGGCTATGGGGTTGAAAGCTTAAGGGGTTCCGGGTTAAAGGCTTATGTCTGAGCCCATAGATGAGCCCATACATGACAGTAGAAGGACGACGCTCGGCCAGCTGAACCCTGAACCCCGACACCCTGCAGTCCTTCAGGGAAGATAGAACCCGAACCCGAAACCTTAAACTCACAGGTTGGATGGAGTAAAGAGGCCTCTGCACGCAAAAGGAGAACTCATAGGTTCGGAGATCTGAGTGGCCGAAACGGGGAATGCTGAGATGTCTTGACACAGCCAGGACAAGAAGAAAGCCTTGAATGCGATTGCCCCTTGTCTGCCCTCGGAAGATCCTCTTCTTCTAGTTACTATTGGACATCGTAGGGCAGTCTGAATATATACTTTTAACTATGCCGAGTAGTCCCTGTGGATTACACACATTAACTACACTACACCTTGAAGCCCTACTCTACTCATGTAAGGCGATTTTTTTGTCGTTTCCACTGCCGTGGTGTGGTCGAAGCCGTCGTCACCGCAGGAGACTTCAGGTCCAGTACAGCATTGCAGCACAGGCCCCTTTCCGAGCAGTAGGAGCAGCCTCAACCCAAGCTGGTGGTTTTAGACCCGCGGGCTCGGGCTCCCCCAGCACTCCTCCACATCGAAGCGGAGGGCCCTAATCCGTGAAAGTTCGAAGCCGGTTCAGGCTTTGAAAGAACCCGCCGTTACAAAGATTTCTGAAAGAAAGCGCCCAACATGAAAGGTGACGCAAGAGGTGCGCACGCCCCTCCATGGAATGGTCGGCCTCGCCACCGTCATGGAGCTTCGGGGGGAGGGGTTTAGGTTTGCTTCTGGAACTACAGGGGCACCCGAAACCCTAAACCGAGCCTGTGTTCGGGCAAGGCCGAAGATGGATTGAGGGTCACTTCTAAGACGGCCGTAGACTAAGCCCGAAACCCGAGCCTTAGGCCCTCTAAAGTAGTCTCTACCTTTAGTCAATTCAAGCTTCAAGCCACCCGTGCTCTCCGGTTTTGGAAGCTGTTCCTCTAGCATGAGCCTTAGACCCCGAGCCGAAGACATACCAAAACACCAGCTGTTTGCTGTGATCCGCACATGTTTGAACTCACTGAAACAGAAATGATGATGGGATCTCAGACCTTAGTATTCTCGTCTCTACCCTCCGGCACTAGATCCTTGAGGACCAGGAGACTGCAAGAAGAAGTAGACTCGGCACAACGTTAGCTGTGTAAGCACGGAAACACCACATATCACACATATATATGACCAAAAGAGACAGGCGAATCAGCAGCTGTAACATGTTTTATATGAATGAAGTAAATGAATGAAGAAGTAAGCAAAGAGTTGCATTGTTTTCTGTGAAAAAAATGACAAGTAGTCGTACGAATCCGTTTCAAGACACTGCAGTTCTACAAGGAGAAGACCGCGGCAACTGCTGGGGCGAAAAAGCAGTTCCCTGGCTCAGAACCGAGCAGGTGTAGCAGCCAGTGGCATGTTAAACTCAGGGTTTCCAGACCCAAGCATTTGGACAGTTTTTGCAAAAACGCCTAGCTTTGTAGATTCCTGGTTTCATGTTGTATTGCCTTTATCTGGAATCATGAAAGCACATCAAGAACACTTATCAGAATTGGAGCCAGACGAAACAAGAAGAGCAATTAATGTTGCTGTGGTGGAACGCTTTACGCCCTAATTGAACCGCCCTAATTCCAATCACTCTGTGCTACCACTGATATGTCCGCAGCGACTCGAAGACGGAAGCTTTGACTCATCTTCAATCCTAACCTTTGTAGCGTTTTCAGGGAACCCCAAACCCACTTCTAGATTCTAGGTTTTTGTACAGAAGCCATTGCCAACCACTTCAAAGGCAAACCCCTTCTTGAGATACTTCATCGTAGATTCCCAAGCTAAAGGGCCCAGAATAACAAACACACAAATATCCCCGTATCATCCCCGTATCTACTGTATCACACGCAAATCCCTTCCATCATTAGTAAGGTCCCTGCATGTCCCTGTATTGCTTGTCAAGAAGTTTGTGAAGAAATAGACGACGGTGTAGCCGTACATTACCTACCTACCTACCTACCTACCCACCCACCTACCTACCTACCTACCTACCTACCTACCTACCTAGCTGTCTATCTGTCCATCTGTGTTTCTGTCTATTTGTCTATCTGCGTGTCTATCTATCTACCTACCTACTGATCTATCTATCTGTCTGTCTATCTATCTATCTATCTATCTATCTATCGCATCTACCTGACATACATATATCTAGCCTACTGTCTATGTCTGTGTCTATGTCTCTGCACGCAGCTCTGTATCCAAACAACTAACTATGCGAAAATAAATGCATGAACATAAATCAAAAAACTCACATAAACAGCTGAATAAATAAGCGCACACACACACACGTGTACAGAGACATATCGATATATCGATACATTCATACACGCACACACAAGATTTGCACCCGTTTGTGTGCACATGCCTTCCCACCTGCATACCCACCTACCTACCTACCTGCCTGCCTGCCTGCCTGCCTGCCTGCCTGCCTGCCTGCCTGCCTGCCTGCCTGCCTGCCTACCTCCCTACCTACATACAGACGTACACACGCACACACCATTGAAGTGTGCCTGGCATATCGAAGCGGCCAGCCCAAATGCCACTGGAGCACCCATCGCTCGGGCTCTAAAGAGCGCCGGCAGCGTCGTCAAAACTTGGGCATAACGTTGGGGGGTGGAACCACAACCCAACAACCCCAAAAGCCCGAAAGCCAGCGCAGGCATCCCTGTACTGTAAATCTATACCTCGAAACGTCAACCCGCGAGCACCCCTAAGACCCTGAACCACAACCCCCAAAACCCCACGCTCTCAGAAGCGAAAACCCCTCGACACCCAAACCAAAACTGGAAATGCCTGGAGTAAAACGCCCTTAGACCCTAAACCCCTAAACCCCTAACTAAAGCCCTCAACCCTAAACCCTAATTGAACCCTAAACCCTAAATCCCTAAACCCTAAACCCCTAGGCGCCTAGCGAGATCCCAGGCTGGGCATGATGCGCGCGAGTGCCTCCCGGCTCCTGGCGACCCGGGCGGTTCATGGTCCAGGGCTGCGGATTGTTTTGGTTTAAGGTTTAATCAGGGTTTTTGGTTTAGGGGTTTAGGGATGTTTAGGGTTTAGGGTTTAGTTGGGGTTTAGGGTTTAATTTGGGTTTAGGGTTTAGGGTTTAGGGTTTCAAGGGGTCAAAGGACGTAGAAGGGAGTTCGGGTGTGTGGTATGTTTAGCTTTTTTGAGGAAAGTTTAGGGTTTTGGGTTGTTTGGGGTGTGAAGGGAGTAAGGGCGCTAACAGATTTAGGGACAAGCCTAAGGTTTTGGCTAGATCTAGATTTTGATTGATTCCGGGGTTGAGGGCTTTAGGTCAAAGGATCTTCAGGAATTTATTTCTTGGTCTGTGTTGTAGGGTTTTCGGGCTAGTAAGTTTAGAGTGTCTCGCCGTGTTGATTTTTTGGGCCATGAGAGAGCACATGAACGACTGCACGGGGAATGTACTTCGCCTGTCCACTTGTTCTGTTCTTCCATTCGAATACGTGTTGCGGAGTGCTGAGAACGAGGGCTGTGACATGGGTTTCGGGCTTGTTTGGCCAACTGTTCAGCTGCAGCGCCGCAGGGTCTTTGTTGACGAGCTGCAGACCTCTTCCATCAAGCAACGGTTGAGCACAGACTGCATCCTAACAGGCCGGTTGCTCTAGTCCCGGAAGCATACCAGTCCCAGGCCCCGACCCCCCCAAAAATCTGATGCCTTTTCCCTGAACTCTGTACCTTATACCCCGGACCTATACCCTAAAGCCTAAACCCTTTTTCTATCAACCACATAGTCGGAACTCGAAGCCCTAAACGGCCCTAAACCCATTCCAGCTCAGGATGTCGTTACCAATGCTTTGGAGCTCTCCGAAGGAGACGGAAATCTCAAGCAGCAAGAGAATAAAGTATATCATAGTAGTTACATGATATCATATTGTCGTATACTATCGTAGTATATTATCGTAGATTTTTGTATATCAAGGTGTGTTCTAGTGCAGTGTATCGAAGGGGGGAGATCCCTGCTTCGAATCCCTGATATCTGCAGACTTCCTGAAACGATAAAGTGCAGCAGCTCTTGGATCTCTTCTAGCCCTCTTGGCTTTCGAAAACAGATCCGGTCAACACCTCAGCATTCAGTGCGTTCGGGGGGGGGGGTGGGGGGCTGACCTCGGGAGGCTTGCATGATCAGCTGTCGCAGACATTGCCACTTTCTACATCTTTCTATACTGTCTGGCGTGGTGTGGCTTGTGGTTCTCTTAAATGCCCTTTGAGAGATCACATAGCATAACATATTTATAGTAAAATCAAATATAGTATAGTCAGTAAAATATAACAGAAATTCTGCATTTCCCAGCCCCCCAAACTCTAAGCTCGAGCCCAGTCCATAGGGTGCTATGTATTGTTACGGGGACACTTCCCTAAATTAGCATATAGTACCTCCTGGCATAAAAACCCTACAGTCTATTAAGGAAAGTACATAGGACCCTTTGGGTAAACAGGAGAGCAACGAAAGCTGCTCAGCGAGCCCTCTGCGTCCTCTCAAAAGGCTGGGGTCGGGGGGCTCCGTGCCGTCAGGCTTTCGGGTAGCCCTTCCCGACCAAGCAGTTCCATTGGCCTTGGCCTAAACCCCGAAACTCCCCAAAACCCTTGTTTGAGTTTCTCTTCGAAGTGCTTCCATTCTCCAGGCTTCTCCGAAGGTAGCTACAACCCCTCTTCGCGGAAGTCCTTACTTTGCAGGTTTTCTCTACAAGGGGCTCGGAACTCCCTAAACTCTAAGCCCCAAGGGCCCAAACTCGAAACCATAAATGCGACGCCCTCGTCTGCTGCTGCAGGTGAGTTTCGCAGCCGTCGCCGAAGAGGCGCAGGGTTCGTCTATCCAGGGGGCCAACGGCACTCTGTGGTGTAATGTAGAGCCTCGAAAATGAGAACAAAGGGGTTCGGTTTGGGGGTTTGTGGGGTGCTATCGGGTTTTCAACAGGCTTATAGGTTTTCTGCGTTTGGGCATTGCTGTGTCATAACGTGTTTCTTTTGAGGCTGTCAGCAGCATCGTTGATTCACACCTCTATAGCTGTTTGCACCAGCCAGGTTTCGGTCGTTGCATTTTGGGACCGAGCCGGCCTATGATACTATGTGCCAGAGGCACTTGAGCTCGTTCTTGGAGCCGTAAGCCCAAACTGTTGCGAAGCCGTTGCGAAGCCGAAGTCGCAAATTCTCGAGCACATGATTCTCACAGCCGTCGGCTTCTGCAGAAAACCGGGCTAGTCGCAGGCACTGACCGTTCGGAGAAGCTTTGGCCGAAACCCTCACTGTGGTCGCATTCGGACCCTGAAGCTCCAAACCAAGTGCAGTTGAGGTTTCGCGAGTCCAAGAATCGGTTCTCCCCGGCAGGTGGTGACCATGGCCCGTTTGGCCGTGGACAAGGCCAACAAGCCGCTGCTGAAACCAGGCAACTCCCAGTTTGGGGATTTCTGTGTGCAAGTGAGTCCCATTTCATTTCTTTGGCGCAAGCCGGGTGCTTGAATTCCGATTCTTCTCCTACAGACCTAGAGCTCAGGCGTCGAGATCAAAAATCTCATGGCAGAGCAGGAGCAGATCCCCCTGGTGTTGCTAAGCTGTGAGGATCGACGGGACTTGAAATGGTCAGCTGTGGCTTTGTTGAAAGGATAGCCACGCTGCCTGTCTTCGAACAAGATTGAAGACGATAGTCTAAGATGTCAAAACCCTAAACCCTAAACCCATTTCTGGAACCAGGTACTCCTGGAAGCCCCGCAGCGAAAAAAGAGCCCCAAGCTAAACCCCGAACCTCTGAACTTCCAACCCTCATCCCCACGACCCTGTGAGAACGAGACGGTCGACCTTTCAAACCCCCCCAAAACCCGAAACGCTAAATGGGTAGTTCTCTAAATTAGGGTCCCTTTTAGGGTTCTTTTTATCAGGGTGCCGTACTATATTAGGGACTTCAAAAGGGACCCGAATTTAGAGAACTACCCAAATCATAGACCCGAGAGTCTGAGCCCAAAAAACCCCAAACCCCTACACGATACGCCCACCAAGGCTAGGCAACACCTCGCGGTGCACGCAGCTCCTGTACAACCTGGTGATGAATGCCTGCAAGTTCACGGCTGCCGGCTCGGTGTCCTGTCTTGTCAGGCCGCTTAGGGTTTAGTGTTGAAGGGCTCAGGGGTTTATGAGGGTTTAGGGCAGTTTAGGGCAATGTGTGTTCTCTTCTAGTTCTTGTCGCCAATCATCTTTGGTGGTTCAGGAGGCTCTTGGCCATGCTTACACGGAAACGCTGTTTTCCACATACACCCCTGTCTTTTTGAGTCTGTGCACATGCCCTCCACACTGAAGCTTTCAGGAAACTTTGAACCTAAATCAGATGCACCATATCGTGGTTATATCCGTTTTTCCTAAAGTCGCATGCCTGGTTTTCGAAAGGCTCCAGCCTCGCAAGGGAAGCTCAGTGGCTGGTTGAGTGGCTGCACAAAGCGGCCCTGAGCATTTCAGGGTGTTGGACTTAGGGTTGTAGTTTAGGATTTAGGGTTGTAGCATTTTAGGGTTTAGGAGTCAGGGTTCAGGGTTTATGAAGTGCTTTAGGGTTCCGGATTGAGTGCGCGTGACTCTAGCTCCACCTTTGGCGCACCGGCGGGCTTGGACTGTGTAGGGCTTACAAGTGGGCGCTCTGTATACTTACAGTTAGTTGTCGCCCGACTGAAAATTCATAGGGACCCTTAGGGGGGTATATAGGGGACTAGTAGGAATTAAGGCCCCCTACTCCCCTAAACCCTGCCACCCTAAGGGTTCTTATGATAAATCCAACTTCCAAGGCCCCCTCTCATTCTTCGACCAAGGTGTCAATAAGCTGCACTCACCTGGCCGATGCAAGTGAGCTGGAGATCCGCGTGGTGGACACCGGCCACCTGGCTCGCAGAAAGCCCCAACAAAACCCATGCCTTTTCGGGATGTTCGATTGGGGCCGCAAAATGCCTACTCCTGCACGGACGCACAACCAGATGGACAGGCCCAAAAACAGCAACTGCGGACCAGGAAAATTAAGAATTTCTGTGTATGAGGAACCCTGCTCCGTCAGCCACCCTGACTTCAGGTGTCGGCCTCCCTCCAGAGGCACTCGAGAAGATCTTCCTCCCTTTTGAGCAGGACTGCTGTTGGGTTTGTTTCTGGGGTTTTGGTTTTCTTGCTCGATGGATTTGATTTGGGTGGCGCCGATGGCCCAGAGGAGCCAAGTGGCAACGCATTGCAACTAATAGCAACGTGTTGGACCCCCTCAAAGTACGCAGATGCCTGCGGCAAAGCATGATGAGAATGACGGCCGCCAGAATTTACTGGTAGTGGGCTTGTGCCAGCGATAATGGGTTGAGGGTACCAATCGTCATATGTTTTCGTCATCGGAAGCATAGTCGGCGCAAGCGAATATACGACACCACCATCATCATCATCATCATCATCGTCATCATCGTCGTCATCAACGTCGTCATTGTCGTCGTCATCATCGTCGTCGTCATCATCGTCGTCGTCATCATCGTCGTCGTCATCGTCATCATCGTCGTTATCGTCGTCATCATCGTCGTCGTCATGATCATCATCAGCATCATTGCCATCATCATCGTCATCGTTATGATGACGGTAATCTAATCGCTGCCTTTGTTTCTTCTGGTGCCATCGTTGCTGCTGCTGCTGCTGCTGCTGCTTTTTCTGCTGCTGCTGATGCTGCTGCTTCAGCACATGCTGTTCTCGGCCATTTCTTCCCGCACTTACTGCCGTCGCATTGCTGTTGCACCATCAGTGCAGTGTCTTCGTCACTGATAAGAACTGAGTGTCTTCGTTCTTTGATTGCTGGCATGCCATGGTTATATTACACCATGGTTGCGGTACTGCCCCACGTAGATCGCCGGAGTCGTGAGGCAACGCAGCATCTGTCCAGCTCCATGAGAGTACTGCTAGCATGTTTCTCGATAAGGAGTCAGGGCTGTTTGCACGAATTCTTGGCATATCTTGTTATAAAAAGACATCCTGTTCCTCCTCTTACCCCCACTGCTGTGCTCGCCCATGCTCTTATTTTTCATTTTTGGCCTTATGCTAGCATCAGTGGCGCCGAATCGTCCCTTGCCATATTCCACTTCCAGGGTTGTGCAATGTTGTGCATAGCGACAAGCGCAGTAGTACGTAGTAGCTGTCAGGAGAATGTTTCTATGTTTCATGGTCCTGGTTGTCTTTCCGGTCCACAGCGGCAGCTAACTTAAAGTCGCAGCGGGACGAGACTTCAGCAAAGCAGCAGCTACGGTGCGAGCAATGCTGAGAGGAACCATTACCATCAATTAAGAGCAAGAATCAAGAAGATCAATCAGGAGTATTCAATATTTGATTGTGAAGAGTAATGAGACCAACACTGGCTTTAGAGCCAATGTCCATCTAAATCTCGGACAGGGCAGCTGCTCGCGGAATTGTGGCCTGTGAACGCCATTTCCAGTCCCTCAACCCTCCAGCCCTTCCCTGCCAAAGCCCCCAGCCCCAGGCTTCAGCCGCTGAACACCTTCAGCCCCCGACTCTTAACTTCAATATAGGGGCCAAAACAATTACCAAGACTCTTGTGGGGGTTCCTTAGGATAAGTACAGTATAATGGCCTTTCAACAGACCCTACGTTAGCCCTAGAACCCGTAGAGCCCTAAACACCGCAGCCCGAAGCCCTCACTTTCAGAAGCCTCGGGGACAGGAGCGGAGTTCGAGCTCCCAGGCACGCACGCGGGGAAGACGTGGGCTTCGGGGTTTCAGTGTTTTTCAAGCCCACCTCCCGTTTCGGGCAAGAGGGTTTCGATAGATTTGAGGATATACGGATGTACGCTTTTGGGGCTGCATGTTCTGTCAAAGCAAGATTTTGGTTTAGAAGGCCGGAAATCTAAGTTGCAGCTAGAGTAGTCAGTTCCCCATAGGATCCGAAACCCCAAAGTCCTTTTCAAGCCCTAGAGCCTAAAGCCCTCGAACCCTAAACCCCATGCTCTGGATCCATGACCAAAGCCGCTTGGGCCCAAAGGCCCCAAACGTAGTAAGCAAAGCCTCAAGCCCATGTAAAGCGCAAGCAGAGCCAGACGGCCCAAGCCCAACGCGCCTTGATTCAGGAATGTTAAAGTGCAAAAAGCCCTACGCATTCTAAGGAGTGTCGTGATCTCTGGGATATACTCAGAGCACAGAGCAAACCCTACCCGAACGAACCCTCAAGCATTTTTTTGCCAAGCCCCGAGCGCGAGATGAATCAAAGGGTAGTTACTCCTTACGTGCAGCCTCTTTGTTCATCGGCCCGGCGCGGCTTTCTTGGCCCCATGTCGCCTTTGCATGGGCGTGAGGCAGGCGAAGTCTGGGGATGAAGGGTTTCAAGTTTCAGGTAGGGAGGATCTGGGCTGTGGTTCAATTGTTGGGGCTTCTGGCGTGGCTTTTTTGGTTTTAGGTTTAGGGTGCATGGTTGAAATTTAGAGGGGGAAACTTCGGGGGCAGTCTGGTAGATCGGGACGGTGGCTAAGGTTCTGGGTTTATACAAACTTTGGGTTTAGGGTGTTGGTCCGTTCTTGTCCAGTTCTAGTCCGCGATCAACATCTACAGCTGCTGCTTACATGAGTGGTCAGTGCCTTCAGTTCATGAAGACGGCTAGCCTGAATCCCGCAATCCGACCTTGAACTGAAACTGTCTTAGGCTTCATACCCATAGAACCCAATACCACCTTAATTAAGCAATATACCTTAAAGTATAGGGGCCTTTTAAGGGATCTTGGGTTCTCTGGGTAGCACGGCAGTTCCCGAAGGCGCTGCTCGGTCTGCTGGCCTTCATGGCGGCTACTGCTGGGCCTTCCTTTGTGCGCTTGGCTTTGCAACGACCCGGGAGGCCCGACTTTGTGGTAAATGAGAGCCTCTTTTCAGCATTAATGTAGGGGCCTTAACAATTAGAATAGGTCTTTTTGGGGGTTCTTTATCATAATTATAGTATAATGGGCCCCAAAACCCTATTCTAATTATTAAGGCCTCTATACTATCCCTCCGCTATCCGGAGTGCTTCTGCAAACCCCCATCCTTGTCCTCTAGCACCCAGCACATGAACTCGAGTGAGCCCCATGCCAGGCTCTTCTGCCCGCGTGTGTGCGGGCTTAGACTGGGCAGGGGGGCCCAAGGCGGGAGCAAAGCCTCCGCTGTCCCTGGGTTCTTGCTAAGCAACATTTCAGCTATCAGCACACGAAAACCCAATCTGGGGTGCTATTTGTTTCTCCTATGATACTCTAAATTTCGGTGTCATCATGTTACTTAACTTCCTTAAGTTTAAACGGGAACCCAGGTTCTGGCGAACTGGCTCGGTGACGAGGCTGCGCTGCAAGCCTGGACGGAGCATCGGCGCGAGGAGATCATCCCAGAGCTAGCCTCCTGGAGCCTCGCTCGCGTGCGCGACTTTGTGCCTCAGAAAGTGGCGGAGGAAGCTCTCAGACTGGCCGAGGCCTTGAACGAGGAGGAGTGGAGGCAGACTGCACCCATGGAGATGGACGATGCAGTGCATCGTTTCGGGTACCGTGCTCTAAATGAGACGGGGGATGCCTTCAATGCCCTGCAGACAGCCTTGGGGGGTCTGATTCCAGCGATCCGCTCTGCTCCGACAAGGGCGGAGTTTCGATTCGGCCGCTACGGTCCTTCGGACTTCATCGACACGCACACGGACGAGGCTACCTATGCAGCATTCGCGGACGATCCTTCTGTGTATTCTCGTCGAATTGCACTAATATGGTACCTGACGAAGAACTGGACGCGCGCTGACGGGGGTGTCTTCATCGACGACGAACCTGACTGTGTGGGGGGAGGTGTAGAAGTTGTGCCAAGGTTCAACGAAGCGGTCTGTTTCCTCGTCCCACGCAGCCATCGCGTCAGCCCAGTCGTGGCCACTGATCGGTTCCGATACTCGCTGTATGGCTGGTGGTACACCCGAGGAAAGTACAGACCGCCCTGGCAAAGAGCTTCAGTGCGTTCCGGCAGCCAAGCTAATGCAGGAACCTGACAAAGAAGTCCCCCGGTCCTACAACCCGAAGATATCAGCAGTACCATCTAAAGAGCCCTACAATAAAAGATCCAAGGTTTCTCCATCAGGTTCTTACATTATCAAACCCTGCTGCTCCAGACCTTCCCTGCATGAAACCCCCCATGTGAAAGTACCCCAAACCCCTAAACCCTAAAGCCCTAAAGCCCTAAACCCCCTGAACCCTAAAACCCTAACCCCCCCAAAGCCCTAAACTCCCAAAGCCCTAAACCCCTAAAGCCCTAAACCCCTAAAGCCCTAAAGTCCCAACCCCTAAACCCCTAAACCCCTAAACCCCTTAAACCCCTAAACCCGAAACCCCTAAACCCCTAAAGCCCTGTGGAGCTCTGAAGA
>CAJNJA010062864.1:1881-22910 GCA_905231915.1 Symbiodinium necroappetens
GGGTTTTAGGGTTTTGGGGGTGTTAGGGTTTATAGGGTTTAGGGGGTGTTAGGGTTTTAGGTTTTAGGTTTTAGGGATTTTAGCTTTTAGGGTTTATAGGGTTTAGGGGTTGTAGGGTTTAGGGTTTAGGGGCCTCTAAGGGCTAGGAACCGGGGAAGTATAGCGTTCTAGAGTAGGGCCCCCTTTAAGGCTTGGTTTTCGGGTGCGTGTTGGGTTTAGAGGGCTTAATGTAGGGCAGAGAGGTTCTAATTGCAGGCTTGCAGGATCAGGCGATTTGGTAACTCGGTCAGATTGGGTCAGAAGTATCCTTAGGGTTTAGGCTTTAGGTTTGGGGTTTGTGGGTTTAGGGTTTAGGTGTTTAGGGTTTTGGGTTTAGGGTTTAGGGCTTATAGGGTTTATAGGGTTTGAGGTTTGGGAGATTCCTGACTGGTCCCGTCTTGCTTGGGGTTTAAGGTTTAGGGGTGAGGGTTTAGGGTTTATCGTTGTAAGCTACTGTTTGAACTTGTAGCCCCATGGCCCCAAGCACTTTCTTGCAGCTTTATGCCGTAGAATTTGTGGCCCTATGTACTCCACACCCCCGAAACCTTAAACCCCAAACCCCTAAGCCCAATTAAAACCTAATTGTAAGGCTTATGTTCTAGGGTTTGACCCTCTGCGCTACGGTAATGCAGGGTGAGGATGATCCGCTGACGGACAACTTCGACCAATGGGAGAAGCATCTTGGTCCCTTAAACCCCTAAACCCCTAAACCCCAACCCGATATTGGGGTGCAGCTCTTTTTGTTGTTGTTTTGATCTTCGGGAGTTTGCAGGCGCTTGTTTGCAAGGGGTTACAAGGGGTTGTATTGGGGTGCCAAGGCCGATGGGTGTATTTTGGGGGGTTTGGGGCACGAGGGCTAAATGGTGGCTCTTTGGGTTTACGGTTTAGGGTTTGGGGTTTTCGAACCTCGCTGTGTTTATGACCCTAAGCCCTGCAATGCTAAGTGCCCGCCCCCTCCCCTTTCCCCCTCCCCCCTTTGCTCGCCTACCCCGTTCCAGGTTCCGCGATGCCGCGTCGGCTGCTGAAGACATTTCAGAACCCGCAAAGCTAAGAAGCTTGGCGGAAGAGACGGCATCATATGCCCCAAACCCCGAGGATCCCGGAAGGGACCATCTATCCTAATCTTTGGATTAGGTGCTCTAGGCTCACGGCTTCCAAGGCGGCAGACATACTCCCAAAAGACCCAAACCCCTGTTGCGCAGTCTCTTAACCCTACCTGTAGCCGGAAAGACCTACCTTTTTAGGGTTCCTTATTATGGTTTACCTATAGTTCCTTAACAGGGTAGGTCTTTTCGGTTACAGGTAAGCCTTACATCCGAGGCCTGTAGAACACCCTGCAATTGGGAATCTTCCAACTCGTCGCATAAGACCATACAACACTTGAACCTTTTGTGCCCTACCAGACACCCCACTAAGACAACCCTAAACCCAAAACCCTAAACGCCAGACCCACTAAACCCTAAACCCCTAAACCCCGTAAACCCCAGACCCCCCCCAAACCCGCCAACCTCAAAACCTCGAAACCCCAACCCCCAAATGCTCAGGTGGCGATCACATCGTGCTCGCCACCCGCTGGGCAGATGAGGCTTTGGCGTACAGCCTGGGCCTCGTTTTCAGCGCCATTTGTAAAGAAACCCGAAACTCTAAACCCTGAGCCCTAAACCCTAAACCCTTCTTTTGGGTTTAGGTTTAGGGTTTATAAGCACGTACTATTTTTAAGAAACCCGAAACCGAGTGGGTATCTCTACAGGCTCCTTGAAGCTGTCCAAACTGTCAACCCTACAACCCCAAACCCCTCATAGAGCCCCCATAGATCCTCCCCAAATCCTTTAAACCCTATACCTCAAACCCTAAACCCTAAACCCCGATACCCTAAACCCCCAAACCCTATACCCTCTAGCCTAGAACCCCTACCCCTGAGCTATAAAATCCGCACCTCAACCTCAAGACCTTGAACCCCCAAGAGAATCGAGGCCCTTAAATTACGGAACCGTAAAGTACCTTGTAAGGGGGGACCCTATATGGAACCCCATATAGCACCCTTTGAATTTAAACGAGACTTCATAATATGTAGAACCCTAAAGTACCCTTTAAGGGTTTAAGGCTTCCGAGGCTACGCCTTCGCCCTCTAAACCCCTAGACCCGCAGAAATCGCCTCAAAACCTCAAGACCCCCCAGGCCCTAACCTTCAGGACGAAAAGAACCCTAAAAGGGGTTAACGTTTAGGGTTTAGGGTTTAGGGTTTAGGGTTAACGTTCATACACCATATGGGGATTCACAGTGCAAGGGTATGGGGCCACTACTGTTAAGGGTCATTTGGTCCTTAACGAAACACCGTCAGAAACCCAGGCTACGCCTTCGCCCCCGAAACCCCTAGACCCCAGAAAACGCCTCAAAAACCTCAAGACCCCCCAAAGGCCCTATAGACACCGTCATTTGATCCTTAACGAAACACCTAAACCCTAAACCCTAAACTCTAAACCGTTAGAAGCCGAGGCTACGCCTTCGCGCAGAGTGTGAAGCTGGCTGTCTTCGAGAAGATCGTGGACTCGGCCATCGAGAAGGTGATGGAACTCAGGGCTCCGATTTTCGGGGGTTTCATTAAGGGGTTTATAGGGTTTAGGGTTTAGGGTTGAGGGTGTAGGGGTTTAGGGTTTAGGGTGTAGGGGTTTAGGGTTTAGGATGTAGGGGTTTAGGGTTTAGGTTACCTTTAAGGCTTTGTTGAGGAGTTCCTCTACGGGTTCTTTGGATACGGGGTTCATTCAAAGGGTTGTCAAGGGCGTCCTTTGAGGTTTCTTGAAGGGTTGCTTGAAAGCCTTGTAGAAGGTCTATATACCTTATAGAAGCATTATAGAAGCCTTATATACCCTAAACTCCCCACCTGTGGCTTCCTTTAATTGAAGGGTTGCTCCTGAACATCTCCTCCGAACTTTTGGGTTTCTTTCGGGGTTCAAACAAGGATTCCTTGGAGGGCTCCTTTGAAGGCTCTAAGGCTTCCTTTAGGGCTTTTTACACACACCCTAAACCCTACTTAATTACACCAGGCCTAGCGCCGGAAGCCCTACTTTCAGATTTCACTGTTTCGAGGCCCAGGGGGCTTAGCAAGTCGGTGATAAGTAGGGTTATAATCAGGGTAACTACATTTAGGGTACTTATATCTCCACTTATAACCCGCTTACTGAATCCCCCGGGCCTCCAAGTAATCGGGACCCAAACAAAGAAGGAATATACCTTAAATCTTACTAGGGTTCCCATTCTAATTTCAGGTATAGCCCTAAACCCTACGTAAACCAGGCCTGCGAACGTCCGAAGCCCCTACTATTTCACTGTGAGGCGAAGCCGATTCTTTATCCTGCTAAACCCTAAGCCTTAAGCCCTAAACCCTAAAACCCTAAAACCCTAAACCCTAAAACCTTAAAGCCCTAAACCCTAAGCCCTGAACCCTGTGAAACCGATTTGAATGAAAACACTGTGAGGCGAAGCCGATTCCAGAAGCTTTGGCCCAGCATGGGACCTTTGACCTGGATGAGAAGCTCGTGAAGATGCCCCGCGGGCCCTTAAAAAGCTGCCTTAGCTTAAGGTTCAGGGTTTGGGGTTTAAGGCTCATAGGTTTAGGGTTTAGGGTTCAGGGTTTAAGGTTAAGGGTTTGGGGTTTAGGGCTTAGGGTGTAGGGCTCAGGGATTAGGGTTTAGCTTAACCCTCCATGTACGTACTATAGAGGGTACTGGAGGTCCTAGGGCCCTATATTCGTAGGTACCTGGAGGGTTAGAAAAAGGTTCAGCGTTTAGGGTTTAGGGCTTTTAGGTTTAGGGTTCAGGGTGTGTGTATATAGTATACAGTGCGTTTCTCTAGGACGAGGGCGCGCCCGCTTGTCAGCATGTTTGGTCCTCCCGCCGCTCGCCCCCAACCAGCCCAAGTATTCTCAATGAGGCTTTAGGGCTCACCTCCCCAAACCCTAAACCCTAAACCCTATAAGCCCTAAACCCTAGAAACCCTAGAAACCCTAGAAACCCTATAAACCCTATAAACCCTATAAACCCTAAACTCACCCCCCCAACTTTGTTTTAAAGGGGGGCCGTCTG
The DNA here is from genome assembly GCA_905231915.1 of Symbiodinium necroappetens. Lineage (NCBI taxonomy): Eukaryota > Dinophyceae > Suessiales > Symbiodiniaceae > Symbiodinium > Symbiodinium necroappetens. Next base: position 6,003 of record CAJNJA010062864.1, read on the forward strand.
GCTTTCTGCGTCCTTTTGCAGTTCTACACTGATTCGGGTCCCTAAACCCTAAAACCCTAAAGACCCATCATCGCAAGCTGAAGCGGATTCATCGGTGCGCTCGAAGTGCGGCACTAAACCCTGGATGGCAAAAGCTCGAAAACTCTAAACTTAGTTTCTCCAGGCAGGGTTTGGAGCTGGGAGGTTGTAGAGTCTAGAGTCTAGAGGTTATGACTCGAAGCAGAAGCAAGTAAGTTGGGAAGCCTTTAAAGAAAAGGCAACATCCAAGCCCAGATCATCCTCAGTCCTCAACTGTAAAGCCCCAAAGGCCCCAAACCCAACACCTTCGAAGCCCAAGAGCCTTAAAGTCAAAAACCCTAACCTCTCTCAAGACCTCTTACTGAGCCCGTATTTAGAGGCGAGATTCGCTGCAAAGTCCCCTGAGCCTCCAAGCACCACATCCGGTCTTAGGCAGATGGGCGCCATTTTTGTTACGAAGTGCTCCATGACACTTCAGAGTGACATGCTGGGCACTCCCGATGCTCGGCTTAAAACGAAGGGTTTTAGCGAGAGAACTGAGCGACAACCCTAGTTCAATCGCGATAAGTCCTGGACCCTCAGCTCCAAACCCGAAAGCCCAAAACGCAAATCCTGAACTTTCGGGCTTGGAATTGAGGGTTTAGGGTTTATATAAGCCTCAGACTCCACGACATGCAGGTTGTCACCAGATCAGCGTACTTATACCCTTAGCCCCAAACCCTAAACCCCTAAACCCCTAAACCCAAAACCCCAAAACCTAAACCCCTAAACCCCTAAACCCTAAACCCTAAACCCCAAAACCCTAAACCCTAAACCCTAAACCCCAAAACCCAAATCCCTGAACCCTAAACCCCTAAACCCTAAACACCTAAACCCTGTGTAGAACCCTGAACATACGGAACCCTCGGGACTCCTCGCCACGATCGGGTCTCCACCCTGTAGACCTTTGCAGAGAGTCCAAGACCCCTTAACTAAGGAATCGACTTTGGCCTTAATATTATGATCTTAAGCCCTTACATTCTAGGGGCCTTAATATTACGATCTTAAGCCTTAAATTATACGGGCCTTAATATTATGATTTAAGCCCTTAAACTATAGGGGCCTTAATATTATATGCTTTAAGCTTTTTACATTGCAGGGGGCCTTAATTTTTATGATTTAAGGTCTATTCCTCAGTCAGGGGGGTCTGGGGTTCTCTGGGCTTCCTACAGACTACAAATCCTAGGTAGTATTAGGGAGGCCCCTTAAAGGGGACCCTTCTGAACCTTGCTTGTGGCTCTCTTACAGGGGCCCTTATTCAGAGGGTCTATATCCCCAAGGGTCCCCCTTATCCTAACTCTAAACAAAACCACAGAAGTTCCCGGATCCTTCAGGGCAAAGCCCTAAATAGGGTTTAGGGTTTAGGGTTTAGGGTTTAGGGTTTAGGGTTTAGGGTTTAGGCCCCTACCCATAGGCTCCTTAGTAGTTCCTCTTTGGGGTTACCTTATAGGATTCTAAACATGAGCCCTAAGAAGGAAGTACTTCGGAGCCTATGGGTAAAGCCTAAATCCGAAACCCTAAACTCAAAAGCTTAACCTCTCAACTCCGACCCCCTGAGCCCTAAACCCCATAAAACCCAGGAGCCTTTATGGCTCAGGGTTTAGGGACAAATTGTCCCTAAACCCTAAACCCTAAGTGTCGCTTATTGAGCCCTTCGGCCCAACCCTTCTGAGGAGATCTTGTGGGAGCACGACCGCTTCGATGCGCTTCTTGGATGTGCAACTTTGGGGTTTATAGAGAGGGTTGAGGGTTTAGGGACCCTAAACCCTAAACACAGGCTTTAGGGTTTATAGAGAGGGTTGAGGGTTTAGGGATTTAGGGTTTAGGGAGCCTAAACCCTAAACCCGGGCCCTTACTGGAACCCGCTTTCTGGATCTGTTAGGGTTCCTTTAGGGTATCACCTTTAAGGATTGCTTTCAGGGTTCCATTCCGGGTTCCTGTCGGGCTTCGTTTAAGGGCTCCTTTAATGGAGCCCCATAAAGACAACCTTAAAGAAACCCTTAGAGCCCAAAGAGCCTGGCTCACTGACGCTCGTTTTAGAGGGTTCAGGGTTACGGGTTCAGCTCACCTCTGCTTGCTTGGAAAGGTTTGTTAGGCCATCTGATGACGTAACCCGTAAACCCTAAACCCCTAAACCCTAAACCCTAAACCGTGGAGTTTTGTATAGCCAAGGCCAAGCCCCCCACAAAATTCACCCTCGGCACCCGAAGCCCTAAACCGGTTTTGGGTTTAGCGGTTTAGGGTTTAGGGGTTTAGGGTTTAGGGGTTTAGTGGTTGAGGGCTTAGGGGTTTCGGGTACACCCTAAACCCCGAGCCCGAATCAGGCAGTACGACTCCTGCCGCAAGTACTTGGAAGTCGGAAAGCGCGAAGCTTGCTTGCACCTGACAGGATTTTGGCGATCTACTTCTTGTTTCTTCTAGGGGGTGTATAGATTAAGTTAATAGGCTGGGCCATAACAATGAGTACAGGGTGTAGGGGTCTGTTATAGTCTAATTAATGCGAGCTGCAACGGATGACATGCGTAAATATTCAGGCGATTATATTACAAAATTCTGTGTCAGGGACCCCTGGTTTTAAGAACACCCTTTCACAGATATACCCTAAACACTACGTACACCCTAAACCCTCAAGTCCCAAACCCTAAACCCTAAATCGCAAACCCTAAACCCCTAAACCCTAAACCCCTAGAGTCCTAGACGCCTAGAGCCCTAAACCCTAACCCCTTAGAACCCTAAACCCTAAACCCATAATTTCAAGAACCCAGGTTGACATCCTCGATCAACGCTTGGCCGTTCTCAACGACCTGTACAGCAGCAGAGCTGCACTGTGGGGGCTTCTGGGATTTAGGTTAATGTTTAGGGTGTAGGGTTTAGAAGTTTAGGGTTTACGGTCTGGGGGTCATTCTTCCGTGGCATATGGGTAGTTTTCTAAATTAGGTTCCCTTTTTTAGGCCCCCAATATAGCACGGCACACTTTATAAAAAGGATACCAAAAAGGGACCCCTTTTTTAGAGAACTACCCCTTTGGGTGTAGAAGTTTGTAGGGCTTCATGTGGTCGCATAAGAGTTTGTGTGTAGGGTTTAGGGTTTAGGAGTTTAGGGGTTCGGGTTTTAGGGTTTAGGGTTAAAAGTCAGTCCGACCCAACCAATTATTTGGCATCTATGCTCAGTTGCATCGGTTTAGGGTTTGGAGGTTTGCGTTTACGCTGGGATTACGTAGGGTTTCGGAGCAAGCGTGATGTCACCATGGCAGTGTCGACGACGGTGGCAGTAACGATGGCGAGAGCAAGAGCGACAGCAATGTCAAGAGCAACAGCGACGATTGACCTCAGGAGCTCCGTTAAATCCTAAACCCCAAACTCCCCAAACCCTAAACCCCCAAACCCCTAAACCCTAAACCCCAAATCCCAAAACCCCCAAACCCTAAAACCCCTAAACCCTAAACCCCCAAACCCTAAACTCCCCAAACCCTAAACCCTAAACCCTACAACCCTAAAGCCCCAAACCCCAAAAACCCTCAACCCTAAACCCTCAACCCTAAAACCCTAAACCCAAAACCCCCAAAACCCTAAACCCCCAAACCCTAAACTCCCCAAACCCTAAAACTTTGAGGGCTTCGCCTTTTTGGGCCTCAAGAGCTCCTCTTTAAGTCCCTGCTCTGTTTAGGGTTTAGGGTTTAGGGTTTGTGTGGGGTTTAGGGTTTAGAGTTTGGGGAGTTTGGGGTTTAGGGTTTAGGGTTTAGCCTGCAGCACTTTGGTTTTAAGCCCTGGAGCCCGAACCCTCCCCGCGCACCCGGAGACTCCCAAGCATGTGAATTAAAATCTGATGCAGTAAGTTGCCGAAGGATCCGTGATATGTGAATTAAGTTGAGGTAGCTAAGGTACATTAATTTAGAGTCGGGGAGTCTCTAGACACCCTATACCAACCGCTACAGAGCCCTTCTCGAACATCCTAAAAGGCACTCTATGTCTCAAGACCCCATCTTGTAGCCCTCGTAAACCAGCCCTCCCACACGAGATCAAACCACAGCTCGGTGCTTGATTCTCTCCTTGTAGGAATTTGGTCGGTAAGCCCCGAATGAGTAGTTTTCTAAACTAGGGTCCCCTTTTTGGTGTCCCCAATATAGTACGGCACGCTTACAAAAAGGACCCCGAATGCGACCCTATTTTAGAAAACCACCCTAACTGTCTCGTTGTAGGAATCTTCTCGGTAAAGATCCAACGCTGACAGACAGAGGTTTCCTGCAGACGCAGCTGGAGGCCACTTGGAAGAGCCGGGTGTGAGGATTGGAGTAAGACTTTACAGCGTTTTCTGGCCTTCGACAGGATCTTCACAGGTTTTCCTTGTGTTGTTGATGGGATTTTGGACAATCCGCAAGGCTTCGATGGGGAATTTAAGGCTTTAGGGCTGCTAATTAGGGTTTAGGTCTGGGGTTTATAGGGTTCAGGATTTGGGCAGAGTAAAGATGACTTTTGAATATGATTGGCAGTGTCGGTTTTATGGCGTTCAGGGATCAGGATGGGATGATGAGTATTACGGTTTAGGGTTTCGGGTTTAGGGTTGAGGGTAGCAGTATCAGTATCTCTGCTATGTCAACTGGTATCGTCACTTACTCCTGCACAGTGTTGCGGTTGGAACTCTTTCCAGATAATTGCTATGATCCAAAGCCTCTCACTCACAGTAAGATTTCTTTATCGTTTAAGGCAGATGTCGTAATCTCCCTGGTTCTTGGCAGGGAGTAGGAAATGGATCCCTATGATAGTCCCTTAATAGTCCCTATTAAGGTCCCCTTATACTAGTTTCAATAACCCAATCCCGCATTCCTTACTAATAAACAATCAGTAATTCAGGGCTTTAGGAGGCTCTGGGATGATCTGCTAAGCGAAAAAGTCTTTGGAACCCTGCAGCGGCATTTTGGGGAAGCTTCGGTTCAGAGCTTTAGGAGTTTAGGGTTTAGGGCCGAGGGAGGTTATCTGACATAGATGGTTGATCTACAATAACACTGTTGCCATTTATAACTTATAACATCCCCTAAACCCTAAACCCTAAACATCTACTGACGGTTTCAATGTAAATCTCCACTGGTATGCTCCTGTTCACTGGGCCCTGAGATTACTGGTCTAAGGGATGAGGCCCAGGGGTTGTGAAAGGAGAACGTAGACCGGATTTGGGAAAATCGTTTGCTACACTGCTTGAGGCAGGACCCTGTACCTTTATTAAACGGCTTAATCCTGGTATGATTCAAGGCCGCAAAACTCGTTCAACCGAGGCGTATACCTTCACTTAGAGCAGGAGTCTTGCTACCTGTCAAGCATACCCGAAATAGTGAAAGCCTACTCCTAGACCCTTATTGATGGGTCTTGGTTTTGGGCTCTCGGGGCAAGCCGAGGTGGAACATTCGAACAAGCTGGCCGCCCGGCTTCGCAAGAGTGTGCAGTAACACATCCTGGGTTTTTTCGCCTCCATCCCCAGCGAGAGGGCCTTCACGCCAATACTACACTTGAGAGGAAATCGTACCCTACGCCCTAAACGCTGAACCCCAGACCCTAAACCCCCTTTTGATTGAGGGGCCCTTTGAGTCAGTATCCTGGCAGCAGCACCATCAGGAATGGATCGTGATTGTCCTCATCGTTATCGAGCCTTGGGCGCACGCCACTTTGGGGATCGTCTTTAAGGGCTTCTTCGCATCAATGGTGTATGTTGGGCTTTACTATCCCAGGGAGCCACATGCCCATATTTACAGGAATGGACCGTACATCAACAGATTGAGGCCCCTAGAACTTGAGGTATAATTATGCTTTCAGTTCAGGGGTATTGGATGGTATTGGGCTCTCTGGGATTGCCGTAGCAGTGCGAAGCCTACTTTGACCTGCAGGATTATGGGGATTTGTTATGGGTGATCACCGTCATGTGACTAATTAGTGATAGAACTCCCTTTACGTTCCCATATAGGTATACCACGCGGTTGATAATATATATGTATATATATATACATTTATATAATTCCCATAGTTCAGGGCCCTTAAGGATGCAGGAATTATATCACCAACAGTACTATACCCTAGTGGTATTCTGCCTGTTACAAAATTCCAGGGTCGCGGAGCCTAGAACCCCCCTACTGAGCCATAGCAATACGTACGACCGTCTACTCGCAGAGCGACTGAACCCTCAAACTTAAGCCTTATAAACCGTGAGCACTAAGTATCGTTCAACCCTCAATCCCACACCCTAGAAAAGCAAGTGAAGATCTCTAAATTAGGCTCTCCCCTTTTAGGTCCCCAAAATAGTACGGCACCCTTATTAAAGGACCCTAAAAGGGACCTCTAATTCAAAGAACTACCCAAGTGAAGATCTGTGACTGAAGGAAATTCTCCTGGATTTATTTCACATGTCACCCTTCTACTCGCGGCGCAACTTCGTCATCTGCGCCGTCGATGCAAGCGGTTTGACGGTGGGTTCGGGCTTTATGGGTTGAGGGTAATATTTGGGCTTATATAATTACCTGTACTATTGTTTTGTTGTTGGGGGGCGGGTTCCTTATCATAGTATAGTACTCCCCAAAACCCTATTCTATTTGTTATGGTTAAGGCCCCTATATCATGTTCGGTATATGTCAGTGATTGAGGGCATTCAGTCTGCAGCACCCCTGGAAAGAAGCCTTGCACTTTAAACCCCAAACCCTCTGCAGAACCCTTGACGACCCCTTAACAGAACCCACCCATGTAGTAACCCTATAGTACCTTACCCAGAGGGTCCGAGTACCCAAATAGTAAGGCTTTAAGTCCCAAAATGCATACTCTGAACGGTTTTTGGACCTTGAAACCCTACTATTTGGGTATAGGGTTATACTAACCCTAAACCCGAAACCATCCCCGAAAGCCCTACCCTTTAAGTTTGTGGCGTAACGCATGCAGATGCCTGCAGTATAGAACCAACGAAATAAAGGCCTCCCATTTCCATCACCCTGAAGCCCCGAACCCTAAACCCTTCACCCTGAAACCCTGAACCCTGGAGCCCTAAACCCTGTAATCCTAAACCCTTAATCCTAAGCCCTAAACACCCTAAACCCTAAACCCTAAACAGCCCTAAGTCCTAATCCTAAACAACCCTAAATCCTAACTCCTGCAGCCCAAAACAGCCCTAAGTCCTAAATCCCCTTGTTGCTCGCAGGCTGCGCCTTCCTCGTCTCGACGGGTTCCGCTGCCTTTGCCAGGGAATCTCGGCTCTGAAAAGGGGCGGGGTTCATTTAAAGAGAACTCTAACCCTAAGGGTCCAAGTGCCCAATAAACTACTATCCGTAACCCAAGTACATGATTACTGGGTCCTTTGGACCCTTAGGGTAAGGGTTCTACAAGGGTTGAGGGTTTAGGATTTAGGGCTTAGGGGTTTAGGATTTAGGGCTTTAGGGTTGTAGGGATTAGGGTTTAGGGGTTTAGGGTTTCGGGCCGGGGTGAAAAGGGTTTTGTAGGGGCACTGCAAAGGGCGTATAGGGGCCTGAGAGGGTGTCAGTAGTATGAAGGTTCCGCGAAAGAAAGGTTCTGGTAGGGTTGTTACATTGTTTCAGATCTGTTTATTGCAAGGGTTTCGCTTATTTAGAAAATGGTGTTGTTTGGGTGCTTCAGGGTTGAAAATGCAGGGCCATAGCATGGGTTTTGGGCTTAGCCTTTGCTCAAAAATCCGAGTACTCCAGGACGCTATAGCTTGTAATGGAACAGGGGTCATGGCCGACCAATCTCTATCTTCTGGGGATACAGGGGATACGGTTGATGATATCAATCCTGCGTTATCCATAATAAGGAATATAGCATACTTCTCATAGTTTAGGGTCCTCAAGGTAATGCAGGATTTCTATTATCAACAGTTTGGGTATGCTTTGAGGGATCTGCCTCCTTTTCACCGACTTTCTCATGACTCTTAGGCGACTTTTTCACGGCTCGGTTCAGGAATGAGGCAGCGGCTGAGGTTGTAGGGTTATTGACGGTTATCATTGAGATTCCAATGACATTAACCCCCCTAAACCCTAAACCCTTAAACCCCCCTAAACCCTAAACCCTAAACCCTTAAACCCTAAACCCTAAACCCTAAACCCTTAAACCCGCCCTAGAACTTAAGCTTCCAAGGGCTCCTCTTCTAAGGCCGGGAAGTACCCAGAGAGCCCAATGCCCCCTGCTCTCTGGGTAATGCCCAAATCCCTAAACCCTAAACCCTAAACCTTAAATCCTAAACCCTAAACCCTAAACCTTAAACCCCAAACCCTAAACCCTAAACCTTAAACCCACAACCCTAAACCAACCCACAACCCTAAACCCTAAACCCTAAACCCTAAACCAAACCCTATCCTAAAGCAGTAGAACAGAGCTGAGGAACTGCGGTCTGGCGGCTCCCGGCTCATGCAGCTTCGCCTCAAGAGATCCGGTTTACTTGGGATTAATTACTGGGTTCTTCTTTAGTTTAGGGGTTTGGGGTTTAGGGTTTAGGGTTTTGGGGTTTAGGGTTTAGGGTTCAGCTTTACTTGGGATTAATTACTAGGTTCTTCTTTAGTTTAGGGGTTTAGGGTTTTTTGGGTTTTGGGTTTTGGGGTTTAGGGTTTAGGGTTCAGGTTTACTTGGGATTAAGTACTGGGTTCTTCTTATGGGATTTAATCTAAGTTACCATAATAGGGTTCTATACTGAGTAGTATGGTTTCTTTATTATGGCAACTTAAAGTACATCCCTTTAACAAGAACCCAGAGTATCAGTTATAGGAAGTCCGCCAAGGGGATCCGCTCGGGATAATGGGAATTTCTAGGAGCTCAGCATCTAGGTTTTGGGGCGCCAGAGTCCCCGAGGAGCAAGTCTCTCGCGCACTATAAGGCTTGAGAGGGCCCCTGCAGTTGAAGGTATGGCCTGGGGGTTTAGGGTTTAGGGCTTTGTAAGTGTTTTCCTAGAGTTTTGAGGGTTTAGAACCCCAAAACCAAAGTATAGAACCTCCCCCCTCCAAGCAAAAACAAATCTTGGTGCTTCCGATTGGTAGCCCAACTCAAAGCTTCCTTCCCATGTCCCTGAGCCTCCGACCATACCCTGAGCCACGATCTCATGGACTTCTAGGGCTTAGGGTTTAGGGGTTTTTGGGTTTACGGTTTAGGGTTTAGGTCTTTTAGGGGTTTTAGGGTTTAGGGTTTAGGGACATGATCGCGGCCTCTCTACGGGGCTCTGGGGAGTTGTTCTCTTGTTTAAACACCCACCAGACGCATATTCAACAGTGGCATCCCTGAACCCCTCTAAGCCCAAAAACCCCTACACCCCGAGACCCTCCTAAACCCCTAAGCCCTAAACCCTAAACCCCTACAGCCCTAAACCTCTAAATCCTAAGCCCCCGAAGCTCATGGTCCCAAACCCTGGAGCCTAAACCCTAAACCCTACATCCTAAACCCCTAAAGCTCAGAGCTAAACCTTCCTAAACCCTAAATCCTAAACCCTCCAAAACCCGAAACCCTACATCCTAAACCTAAGGTCTAAACCCTAAACCCTAAAAACTAAACCCTAACCCTATAAGCCCTATAAACACAAAGCCCTATAAACCCTAAACCCTACACCCCTAAACCCCTAAACCCTAAATCCTACACCCCTAAACCCTAAAACCACCCTAAACCTTAAACCCTAAACCCCTAAACCCCAAAACACCTAAGCCCCCAAAGCAGATGCGCATCTGCATTCTCGGAGGCAGCGTTTGCGACCCAAGAATTCTTGGGGGAGGCAGGTTTAGGGTCTAGTGTTTAGGGCTTCAGGGTTGAGGGTTCAGGGGTTTGGGGTTTAGGGTTTAGGGTTCACCTGAACCCCCAAAAGTAAAAAAATGGCCCAAGGCTGTTATTCTACATACTTTTGGGCCAGGCAGGGGTTAGGGGTCCTCAACAGAAACCCAAGGATCCTAGAGACCACAAAAACCAAGGTACTGTTGACGACAGAAATCCTGCATTACTCACGATAAAGAAGATCTACCATAATTCCCATAGCTTAGGGTCCCTAAACTCTAACCCTAAGCCCTAAACCCTAAGCCCTAAGCCGTAATCATGAACAGTATTTAAACCCTAAACCTCGAACCCTTCATCGCTTCAGGGGCTTTAGGTAAGGGGTCCCAGAAGGGTTCCAACAATGCGCTATTGCTAGTGCCACATACTAGAACCCGAAGGATATAGGATTATTTCGGAGTTCAAAATGCTGAAGCCCTGAAACAAATTCAACCCCTAAACCAGAAGCTATACCCTAAACCCTAAACCCTGAACCCTAAACCCCAAAAGCCTAAAGCCTAAAGCCTAAAGCCTAAAGCCTATAAAGCCTAAACCTTAAAGCCCTAAAACCTAAACCCTAAAACCCTAAAACCCCCAACCACCCCCCCCCCCGCCACACACACACACACACTATACCTTTGCACGAAAAATGCAAACCCTAAACCCTAAACCCCTAAACTCTAAACCCTAAACCTTATACACCCTATAAGACCCTATAAAGCCCTATAAAAACCTATGAAACCCTAGACCTCTTGCGCGAGAAATTCTTGTCAGGCTGGCTCTCTGGGCAGCTGCCGGCTATGGTCTCTGGCACTTGCTCGCCTTGCTTCGTCCAAAGGCTCCTGGCTTCACAACAAGGTTTTGGGCTTAGGGCTCCTTTAAAGGATTGGTATGAGGGTTATTATATTGGTTCTAGAATAGGGTTTAATCGCGAGGCCTTAACAATTAGAGTAGGTGTTTTGGGGGTATATCATAGTATAATTACATAATAAGGAACCTCCCATAACCTTATTCTAATCATTATTAAGGCCCCTACATTAGGGTTTAGGCCCTGAGGGCTTGAACATAGAGCTTAAGGCCCAGGATTTGGGGTTTTGCATCGTGAGTCCAGGACATGGCAATATGGCGGATGATATAAATCCTGCATTACCCATAAGAAGGAAGAGGGTTTAGGGTTTAGGGTAAGAAACCTTAATTCCCATAGGTTTAGGGCCCTTAAGGTAATGCTAAGGGTTTATATCATCAACAGTAGGGCAAGCTTTAACGGGGAGATCCGAGGCCAACCTTCTACAGTGTTTTTTGGATTCGGCGATTACCCTTTGGATAGTTCTCTAAAATAAGGCCCCCCCTTTTTTAGAGTTCTTTTTATAAGGGTGCCGTATTATATTGGGGACCTAAAAAGGGGACCCCAATTTAGAGAACTACCCACATATATAACCCATATTGTTGTACCCTTGTTGAAACCCTTTTTGATTAGAGATCCCTTTAGGGAACCCTAAAGAGGGACCCGAATATAGAGAGCCACCCGTGTGAACATTCATTTCTCTCAAAGAGCATGAAGGTTCCACCACCGCTGCTCTTCCTTCCAGGCGCGCCTGCCCGAGGGCTTGGGGCTTAGGGTTGAAGGCCATGGGTTTGGGGTATACGGGCTTGGGGTTTAGGTTTAGGGTTTAGGGTTTAGGGTTTAGGTCTAGAGTTTAGGGTTTATAGGTTTAGGTTTAGGTTTAGGGTTTAGGGTTTATAGGTTTAGGTTTAGGGTTTAGGTAGGGATTAGGGATTTGGGCATGGGACTTTGGGCTTGGGTGTTTGAAGCCCCCCGAGGTTTCATTCAGGAATAGGAGCCCGAACTTAAAAAGAAAAAGGCTTCCTATGGCGATTTGCAGGTATTCCATATCTGATAATTATGATAACTAGGGTGTAAGTGCAAGTTGCTGGACCTCTCCTAACACGTGCACCGCGAAAAACCAAGCGTCCAACCCTGGACCCAAGCCCAAACACCTACATGGCGAAACATCATAACAACGCCGCAACTTTAAGCCTCTCAGCAACCAGCAGCAGCCTAAACTGCCCTAAACCTGCAAAACCCCAAACAACCCTTAATAACAAATCATGAATCCGTATCAAGCTCTACAAGGCCTTCAACGTGCCTGATGAAACCCAATCAACCCTAAGTCCTCACACCAAGCCCTGAACCCTAAACCCTAAGACCCTAAAACCCTTAACCCTAAGACCCTAAAGCCCCAAAACCCTAAAGCTCTACAGCCCTAAAGCCCCAAAGCCCTGAAACCCTGAACCCTAAACCCTGAATCCCCTAAACCCCCCAAGTTTCGAGGCCTAAGCCCTAAACACAAACCCTAAACCCTAAACCCTTAACCCTTAAGCCCTAAACCCTTAAACCTGAAACCCTTAAACCCTAAGCACAGGCCCGGGGCTCTCCTCGCCGTTGGCAGTGGTGCCACGCTTGCGATCTTCCCAGCGGCTTGCTTACTTCAGGGTTTAGGATTTAGGGACTTAGGGTTCCGGGGTTTAGGTTTCAGGGGTTTAGGGTTTAGGGTTTGGGGGGTTTGGGGGGTTTAGGGGTTTAGGGGTTTAGGAGGATTTCGGGGTTTAGGGGTGTCGGGGTTTAGGTTTTAGGGGTGTAGGTTTACGGGTTTAAGGTTTAGGGTAAGAAGGCTCCTAGAGACTGCTCACTGAAACGAGCGACGAGGCATCAGAGCTTCTGTTCTAAGCCTGCAGTATTTTGATGTATCACCTAGACGCTCCAGATATAGTACCATTTATGGATTCAGGTCCCGAAAACCTTAATAAGGATGGTCTTTTGGGGCCTAATTCCATAATGGTAGTCTGTATGGAGCCTCTAAGTCAGGCCCCCAGAGCTTACATACTGTACGTAGCACTGTTCCTTAGGGTGCCTGGCTCAAACTGCTGTAAAGCTTCCCCACCAAACCTCTGTTCAGTTAAGATAACGCTCTCATATTCAGCATGGGCTCCCTGAGGGAGCTTGCTTTTGTTGATAGCAGTGCATGGGGTACAGAAAATCCAATTTACTGGGTAGTGTGAGCATCCTTCCATAAAGTAAAGCTTGTTCCGTAATAACACCCTTTCGAAATCTTATAGCAGCCGCACAAGAGACCCTGACAGGAGGTTATGCTAGACCCTAAAACAACGCTGAACCGCTAGTTCCCATGCAGCGTTCGCTTTTAACTCAGGTTGAGTGCAGGGTCTCCTATGGAGATGTGAAGCATGTGTATCTTAGTTCTCCAATACCCAACCTTCAAACTTGTTGGGTTCTTATAGTTTAGTCGCAATCTGAAAGTTTAACCTGTTATTTCCCCTGGCTTTTTGGGGAAGTGAGGTGTTGTAGTTTTGCCCTAAACCCTAAACCCTAAAACCCTAAAGCCCTAAACCCTAAACCCTAAACGTAGAAACTCTAAACCCTAAACCTAAACATTTCAGTATACTCACGCGTACTGTCTTGGGCCCTGTGGGCTCAGACTTGCAGTTCCTTCTTCAAAGCATTGCGTTCCCAAACACAACACAACAGAATCTAAACCCTAAGTGCGTTGGGTTTAAAAGTTTAGGGGCCCGAACCCCAAACCGCAATCAGAAGCCCCGAAACCCTGGAAAATCGAGCTGGAATCTCCACGAAGGCTTGCAGGAAGGTGCGTTCCTGCACCCTCTCAGCTGCAGACCTTGCGCCGCTTCGCCAAAGTGCGTCGGAAGCTGGCCAATAGAGCGCCCTGCCTGCTTGAGCCTGGTGTTCTGTAGGGTTTAGGGTTTAGGGTATTAGGGCTTCATGCAAGTGTACCATGAAAGACCCCAAGACCCTGGCCTAATTGTTCCGGCTCCCATTTTTCACTTCGAGTAACGAGGATGATGTTTCGCATCATCCGGCCCCGCTTGCACTGAACAAAAACTTAGCTAAATTTCAAGACGTTACATCGCTATATAGGGTCTAGGGTTTAGGGTTTAGGGTAGAAGCTGCCTAAACCCTGCAGCTCCTTTGCCGGAACCGGTAAACGGGCCCAACAACGAGCCGTCAAAGGAGCCCATTACCAGAACCCTAAGAGGAAGGAAACCTTACAAGAACCTCTTAGGAAACCGAAGTATCACTTACTCTAGGTAGGATTAGGGGGTTTAGAGTCTAGGGGGTAATTAGGGGTTTTAGGGGTCTAGGGTTTAGGGTATTAGGATATTAGGGTTTAGGGTTTAGGGTCTGGACCCTTGATAGCAGTGGTTTGAGATTTTTTGAGGTTTTAGCACTCGGAGGTCGGAGGGTTCAGGTTTGGGCTTTCAGGGTCTGTGGGAACAAAGGTTACCTCTACTAAGAAACCCTTAAAGAAACCCTTGAAGGAACCCTGAAAAATCCCCTTAAAGGAACCCGTCAAAGAACCCTTAAAGGAACTCTTAAAGGACCTCTTCCAGGAACTTTAGAGCAGCCCTCAAACCATCCGAGGCTGCCGAGGCGTCTGAACGCCCAGCTGGCGTTGCAACGCAGATCGCCGCGCTGCTCACGCCCGGGGACCGGCGATGGCGGGCTCGGGCCTTTTGAGGTTCCTGTGGTAAGGTTCCTGTTGGGGGGGTTTAGGTTTAGGGTTTAGGGTTTAGGGGGGACGGGCTATGGGAAGCAATTGCAGGGTAGGTTTCATGGAGGACGCAGGGTTTATGCGGCTTACAAGTTCTATGAGGGGTTTTGGGGCTTTGGGGTCCCTTTAAGCTTCAAGCGCTCCTTCAAGGGATCTGTAAGGCTTCTACAGGGGATCAAGGGTGCTGGGTTTAGGGCTCTAGCCTGCACGAAGAGGTGCTCAGCCGCACCGGCTGCAATTTGGTATCTTCTTTATTTGCAAGATTTTCGGGATTTTGGGATTCGGGTGTATGGTTTCGAGTTTCTTTTGCTTCTAGTTTAGATCTCTTTCGGCCTCATAGGGGAGGTTTCCATAGGCATAGGAGGTGACTTGGGGCTTTAGGTTTAGGGGTTAAATGGCTTTGTTGGAAACTTCATTTGAGCTCTAGTGGTTTCGAGGTTTTGGGGTCTTTGCGGCTTTCAAGGGAATTGACTCTAAACCTCTACCCCTAGGCCCCTAAGTAGTGCCTTTTTGGGATTACCTTCTAGGAGTCTATATATAAACCATAAAAAGGAACTACTTAGGGCCCCCCCTGTCCCACTTTGAAGCCCCCTTCTTCGAACCGGAAGGCCCCTAAAGACCGTGAACTTAAACCTTGCAGAACCTGCTACATGAACCTTATAGTTAATAAGTCTCAAAGCCTATAAGAGCACCGATCTCCCCTAAACCCTAAACCCTAGCCCCTAAACCCTAAACCCTAAGAACCCTAAACCCTAAACCCTAATTTAAGAACACCGATCTCCCCGGAACCTTAAAGCTGCACACCCAAAGCATCCTGAACCTCTGACTTCAGAAGTTTCGGCGAGGCTGCTGCTCTAAACCCTAAACTCCCTAAACTCCAAACCCCAAACCCCAAACCCTAAACCCCAAACCCTAAACCCGAAACCTTAAACCCTAAACCCTACACCCCAAACCACTAAACCCTGTACAAACCTGAAAAAAACCTATATAAGCCCTAAACCCCTAATCCCTGTAGAAGAACCTTAGGAAAAACAATTAAAAAAGCAACCCAAAAAGCACCCCTAGACCCTAAACCCTACACCCCGAATCCCTCCTAAAACCCTAAACCCTAGACCGCGGAGGCTCCTGCTAGGCATCTCAGCGCTGCTCTGCGCAGCCCTGACGCAGCTCGCAGCGCCGCCTTTGGTGGCGCAGGCCAGGGTGGATGTTTTTGTTTTTTTTGGGATTTGGGGGATTTAGGGTTTAAGGTTCAGGGATTTTGGGGTTTAGGGTTTCTAGACCCCCAAAGAACCTACCTTTTTAAGAAATTTTGAGAGAAATCATGAGTAAGGGTCCCGAAAAGGGTAGGGTTTTTCTTGGGTCCGAGGTAGGGCTTTTGCCCGGAGGCTCCTGATTCTAGGGTTTATAAGGTTGGAGTTTAGTTAGGGTTTAGGGCTTTAGGGTTTGGGGTGGGGAGACGCCGGGTCTGAGGGTTTATAGGGTTTATAGGGTTTAGGGGTATAGGGTTTAGGGTTTAGGGTTTAAGGTTTAAGGTTTAGGGTTTAGGGTTTAGGGTTTAGGGTTTGGGTTTAGGGCTTAGGGTTTAGGGGTTCACAGGGTTTAGGGGCTTAGGGTGTGGGCTATGCCTTCAATCATCATGAGGCTCCCTCGCTTCGGGATCCAGCGGGCCTAGCGGTGATCTATGTACTTGGGGTTAGGATTGTAGACTTTGGGATAGTATATGGGTAGTCTTCGGAACTACTGTTGATGATATAAATCCTGCATTATCTTAAGGACCCTCAACTATGGGAATTCTGGAAAATTCCTTGTTATGGGTAATGCAGGATATATATCATCAACCGTAGGGTCCCGTGTTAGGTCCCCAATATAGTACGGCGCCCTTATCCAAAAGAGCCTAATAGGGACCCTAATTTAGAGAAGTACCCATATGATCCTTGCTCCTCAGGAGGCAAGTCCTGGTAGACTCGGCGGGGGCGGTAGAAGGCTCTCTCACATGTTGGATCCTACTGTTGATGGTATAAATCCTGCCTTACACTATGGGATTTGGGGCATCTTCCTTATCATGGGTAATGCAGGATTTATATCATCAACCGTACAAGTCTGTCCTTCCGGTCATTAGAGAGAGTTGTAGAAACAGTGCTTTCGGGATCTATGGAATCTATATGGGTAGTGCTCTGAATTAGGGCCCCGTTTTGGTACGGCACCCTTATAAAAAGGACCTTAAAAGCGACCCTATTGTTGAGGGCTATCCATATGTTCTAAATTGACTAGCTACTGAATAAGGTTCCCTCTTCAGGAACCTCCTTCGGGGGGGTTGGGATCTGTCATCCACTACAGCCCTAAACCCAGCTGTAGCTTAATCGAGATTCGGGAGTTGTTACAAGCTACCAAAACGTGCGTAGTGCCTAAACCCAAACCCGAAACCCTCGACCCTAAACCCTAGGCCCTAAACCCTCTAGAAACCCTAAACCCTATACCCCAACCCCTAAACCCTAAAC
>CAJNJA010062875.1:755-23339 GCA_905231915.1 Symbiodinium necroappetens
TTCTTCTTTGACTCATCCTTATGCCATACAAAGACCCGATCTCCCTTCTTGTATGGACCGTCAGAGAGCATGATGCGCCTCGCAAGATCCTTTCGGAGATCAATGGCCTGTCTGGCTTCTTGATGAGCTCTCTGTGTGTATATACATATACATCATATTACACAAATATATGTTCTGCACAATACACATGTACACCTACTGTACACATGCACATGCATGCGCGCATATGCGTACGCAGATGTGCGTGATATCTAAAGCTTATATGTCTACTGTCGATATACGCTTGATACGTGTGAGTACATACATACATACATACATTCATACATACATACATACATACATTCATTCATTCATTTCATTTCATTCCATTTCATTTCATTTCATTTCATGTCATTTCATTTCATTTCATTTCATTGCATTTCATTTCATTTCATTTCATTTCAATTCATTTCATTTCATTTCATTTCATNNCATTCATTCATTCATGCATTCATGCACTCATACATTCATGCACTCATACATTCATACATTCATACATTCATACATTCATACATTCATACATTCATACATTCATACATTCATACATTCATACATTCATACATAAATACATAAATACATTACATTACATTTCATTTCAATACATTACATTACATTACACTACATTACATTACATTACATTACATTACATTACATTAGAAGACAAGACTAGACGAGACGAGACAAGACAAGACAAGACAAAAAAAGACAAGACAAGACAAGACAAGACAAGACAAGACAAGACATATGTACATGCATACACACATACCTACCTACCTACCTACCTACCTACCTACCTACCTACCTACCTACCTACGTACGTATGTACATATGTACATGATGTGTTTGCAAAGCGCGTCCACAACAAGATCTACAGACCCTCGATTGACAGATGGGTGGACAGCTGTATCCAGAGAGTCTCGCCACTAGGGTTTAGGGTTTGAGGGACATCGGTCTCCCCATCGGCTGTCTTTCTCCTGCCAGGGGACGCATCGGCGTTGCTCGCAAAGTTGAATTTGTGTGACAGTCGGTCTATAACATGTGCATGTCCGCAGCATCCTCGAATAAGTACAGCACCGGCAAAGAAAGAGGAAACAACGCAACATCTTGGGTTCGAGTCACCTGCTCTGGCAAAATGCGTGCACTGCCGAGGCAAGCATGATGGACCAACACTAGACCCATATGTTCATTCCATGAAACCCTGAAAAACCATGAACAGCAAACGCTTGCTTCCATGTTATGCTGCAGGCATTATCGGTATCATAACAACACCCACAGCTTGAAGCATGCATGTCGTTCCTGACCCAATCACAGGGAAAGGAAGAACGAACAAAAACTATCGCCCCACGGTCCTTCTAGTGTTTGCTTTCACGCGTTCTTGTCGGTTCGGAGAATCCTAGTGAAAGCACTGCTGCTCTGAAAATATGAGAACCTCGATAATTCTAATACTTTTTAGTGCATGATCGGACAAGAAGTCTGCTCGCGCTTGGGAAACGACAGGCACAAACCCTCACCTGTCATTGCAAGGCGTCCGTTGGATTCATCTGTAGAGATCATATCTGTGACAATTTTGTTCATCCTATCAAACTCGGAATGCCAAGAGTTAACTAGTTCAAGTGGGATCTCAGTGGCAGCTGGAGACTTTCAATTTCGGTTCAGATTTGCAAAATTCAGTGTTCGTCATTTGCCCAGCGAGGCTTGATCAAGAGAGGGTGTGCGTCGAATCTACTCGTTGTTGAAAACATGAAAACCATCTCAGGGCAGCTCTGAAAAGAGATCGAGGGCCCGGTCTGGGTGGCAATCTAGCCTGCGTTTCTTCAGGGGCACAATTACTCCACGAAAATACACTGCAGTCCGAGATTCCACTGAGGAGAGTGGCAAACATAGTTTTAATGGAAACGCAATGAAACGCACGGGGTTTCGGGTATGTTACGGTATAGTCGTGATACGGGCTATAAGGAATTACTATTGCTCATAAGGCAATAAAGCAATGCTTTTATTAGTTGGTGCGACCCCTATATTAGCTTCGGAACAAAACCGAACGTTGTTTCCTGCAGGAAGTAGGACTCGGGGAGAACATTCTCAGAAGACATGGGTATTGAACACTGTCAATAGAGTTTCTGCAGAAATCTCCTGTGGACTTGCGAGCAAGCGGCGAAGAGGTTTTGATTCTTCGCCGTGTCGTGTGCCAGATGTAGGTTACAATGGTAAGTTATGGAGAGCTGTTTAAGATAAGAACCACCAAACCATAAAACCCAAAGGAATCTAACCTGACCGTCGGCACGGCATCCTCTGTGGGGGCAGGCGCGTGGACGACGACCTCGGGCGCCTGCTGACCTCGCAGCTTTGACAGCTCAAGGTGTACCGACTGCAACAAGAAAGTTAAAAGAGCAAGAACGGGTTGTTCTAGCCGTAGTCGTAGTAGAAGTAGCAGTAACAGAAGCAGTAGCGGCAGCAGTAGCAGTAGCAGTAGCAGTAGCAGTAGCAGTAGCAGTAGCAGTAGCAGTAGCAGTAGCAGTAGCAGTAGCAGTAGCAGTAGCAGTAGCAGCAGTATCTGTAATCGTCGTAGTAGTAGTAGTAGTAGTAGTAGTTGCGTGAGGGCTTGGTATACACTTTGTCGTATATAACCTTGCTCCCCTCAGATGAGCTTGTAGTTGAGGTAAAAAGTGGTTGCTTCCAACGTTGTTACGAATAACCCTTGCTGATCCTCTCGCTCCACGTTTTTGCTTGCGGCGGACGGATGTACGCTGCAGTCTTTGCAAGAAGGCTTCACGCACTGACTGATAGCAGTTGGGACGACAGGTGCTAGATCACTTGCTTGGCTTGAGCCAAGTTCTTGAGCCATGCACCGACATGGTCGAGCTCTGTAGGCATCCACTCGTTGAACTGTGTTCTCACGAGTTTCAGTCTTACTCAGTAGGCTGTGCCCTGCCGAGTTGGAACATACACACAGTGTCATAGCTCAAACAGGAAATTGTACAATGTCTCGATGTCTCTTCACACCCCCCATGAATGAGGCCTTAGGCTGAACTCACCCAGGAAGAGAGACGCAGAAAATTTTGAGCTCTTCGGTGCATAAACATATCAGTGCGTTTGATCAGCCTTAATTATGCGGACGTGAGACGTCTGAACGTCGAGTGCGATCCCCTACCGTTCGGTGTAGCAAAGAGGAAACACATCACGAAGAAAGCATATGCACGAAATGTGGTGCATTGGACTCATATCCGCGTGCATTGATGTACTCGTCGCTGAAGACGTGTAGGCCATAAACGATCACCAATTGCGTTCGTCATAGTCCCACCGTCGATCATTCCAGCTTTCTGAATAGCGTGGTTGATTGCGACGTTTGCGATCTTGATGGTCAGATGAGCGACTTGAAGGTTTAGGCTTTGCCTTAGATGCGACCACGGCACGCTCAGCCTCAGTGAGCGGTGTGTCAAGAATACTGACTTGTCCAGGTGGGAGTAAACTACCGCCAGGAAGATGCTGAAGTGCATTGCCTTGATAGATGTTCACGGTTCCTTCAGCTCGTGCCTTCATAAGCCTTAGCGTATACTTTTGTTGAATAGGAATGCATAAGTCGACCATCATCGCAATAAGTTGTAGCGTACAATCTTTAGCTCCGAACAATTGGCAAACACCAAAAGGGTCGATGTTGAGGATGTAGCGCGGCGCATAACGACTGCGAGGAGTCAATGTGCTGAATTGTTGATATCCCATAACCTTGCCGACGATGGTAGCCAACAATGCTGCACAGCTGGAATGTACCATCTTTGTGTCGACCTCGGTACCCTCGCGGACGTGCTTGTTGACGAGGAAATGATGACGTTTGTATCCGAGCTGTATAGCTCCACGAACCATCGTTGAAAGAAGCTGGTTCGTGCGGTATCGAGATAGTGCATGATGTTCTTCTGGGTCTTCAGGATCCTGACGTTCAATCCCGCACCGTAACACTTCTTCATCCGTTAATTCGCGCGGTAAACCTGTGTATTCGTCAATCTGGTTGTACCCTTTCCACTGTCCTAGGGAATCGTGGCGTTGACCTCGTCGGAATGCTTCATGAGCTGACTTCACAGGTAGTTCTAGCCATTTGGAATATGTCGACCAGTTCTTGTAGATCAAGACGATAATGATGTAGGCCATGTACTTCGCATAGTCAGTGTGTGGATCTGTCAGATTTGCTGGTTCTGCGTTGGGATAGCAATTCACCACCAATCCCAGTCGATAGTGAGCTTGTTCCGGGTCAATGTAGAACTGCGTGTCATGCAGTAACACTGGTGTGCGAGAGTGAACTTCCTGAATATGTGCTTCGTTTGCTCCTTCAGCCACACATCTTCTTCAAGATCCATGTCCAAGTCCAGTTCGCCTTCAGGTTCAGCAACAGTATGATTGTCGTCGCCTTCCATGGTGACATCATTGTTCGTTCCGCCTTCAGGTTGGGGTTCGTCCTCCATATCATCATCTTCGATGACGATTGCATTCGCAGCTGCTTCGCGAGCACTTGCAATAGCTTCATGGGGAACTTCCATAGGAGCATCGGCATTGTTTTCGACCCGTTGCTAGGTTCCGCGCGATACAAAGACGGAGAAACAGAAACTGCACCTCGACAAACATGATGGCGTATTTCTCAAACACCAAGGACATAGTCTGAATCTAATGTTTCGATCTCTGCTTGTTCTTGCCTGGAGAGGTGGAGTGGTATGTAGAATGACAAACTCGACTGCGTCGGCGTAAGTCGCATCGTAGTGGTCCATGTTGGTGTTCTCCCAGTCAGCTCCAAAATATTCGGAAAGTTGATTGGTGATCGCTTCCTTTGTTCCGTCGTGTGGACCGTTCGGGAGGTCGCAAAGCAACTCCAATATTCGGTCCAGGGAACGATGACCACGCATATCCTTAGCCGCTGGCGTGAGCGGTTTCGCGATCTCAGTGCAGATTTCATCTTCTAAGCCATAGTCAAGGATCTTCTCAATGTCTTCGAATTCACCTTCATATGCGTCGCCAGGAATGCAAAGCCACGCTTCCTTGACCATGTGGAATGGCACAGCACGGTCACAGATCACGGCACCGTTTTCTGTCACTCTGCCTCCTTCTCTTGACAGGTCATTTATCGGGATGTACAAAGTCACCAGTGGTGCCCTTTGATCAGTCCTCGATCTTGAACGAGTAAGCTTGTTCCTCGGATCCCACGGCGGGAAAATTCCGAAGTAGCTGCGTAGTCTTCCCGATGTACTTCCCAATTCCATCAAATCGCTCCCAGTCTTCAGGCCGTCGACGACGATGGCGTTCAGGTTGTAGATCTCCGTGGCATGGTAAGCACCTCCGATCTGATCGAGAAGGGATCTTGATGCTGAAAGAGCGAATTTCGCTGGGTCAAGGGCCATGACGGTACTGGAGGACACGGAATGTCCAGCCGTTGCCCGAACTGCCCAAGGTCGAATCCAGAATCCAGTTTGTTCGAGGTGTTCATCCCTCAAATTTCTTGTCCTTTGGTCACGTCTGAGCTCTTCCCTCATTGTTTCGACATGAACCATGCTGTCCGAGAACACAGGTGCCATGGCGTTGAAGTCCGGAGGCACTGTATCTGGTGGATGTAGACGAACTCCGAGGAACTGAAGACGAAGTTTACCGTCTCCTCCGCATAGGTTGAAGTAGTTGCCGTCAATGAGGAGCTGAAGACGTCGTTGCATTTCGTCTTGTCGGTTCTGGGGATCCCTTGGCAAACTGTAAGCAAGATGCCGATTGTAATGGCACCAAAGCAAATCATACGAAAGTAGCCACTCGAGACTTACCCATCCACCTTCATCGCATCTGATGGTCGTGATCTTGTCCTGGCCCCACCTGTCCACGGAAACGGAGTTATCTCTCCTTCCGATGTGATGCCGTAAGTCCTTCTGAAGACATCTGAGAGCTTTCTTTGCTTCATCTCGTGCTCTGAACCCATATTCATCAGGATGTCTGGCACGAAGAATCTTTTCCCATGCCGGATGACAGAACTGTGCTCCTTCAGGAGGTAGTTAACATCCCACCGTAGACGCCTTCGGCAATGTTGACGTAGGCCGGATTTTCGAATTCTCCACGGTCGTTCTGTCGATACAAGGCACGATCCCCACGCTGTGGAAGCTTGTGATCTCTAGGACACGAGCTCCTCTGGATGCACCGTAGCAGATCGCTATGACTGGCAGGGCCAATCTCGGTCGGATATGTCCTCACCACAGACGTTGTTGTAATCCCCTCGGCGGCGCTCCACCTCCTTGTTCAGGCCCTTCGCGTACCCGTATCTGACGATGAATACACCTCCAGTCTGGTGAAGAACATTCTGCCTGGGTCTTGCTTTTGGCTTTGGTCTTCTCCCTGAAGATGCAACGCTTTCGACTTCCATTGGGTCATTGGATCCTGACGCTCTCTCCCCGCTGTGCGGTTGAGGAGCCGGAGCTGTGCCAGGTTGGAAAACAATAGTGTCTGGATGAACAGTAATCACGTTTCTGATGTGTTCGAAAACCTCGGTGATTTGTTGTCGAAGTGGATTGACGACCTTACAATCAGCAAATATGTGATGTGGACTTCCGCACAAAATGCACATTTTGCCCACGGTGCTCTCGTCGACCCATACCTCTCCATTGAACATCATCTTGAGGGAGTCCCACATCTTTGCCTTGACAATGTCCGCGACGTCCGTGTTCGATGGTTGTTCGGGGATTCGAGCCTCTTCATCCGGTTGCCCACTCGGTTCCATCACCTCCTCAGGGATAAGACGAGGCACCTCGACGCCTTGTGAAGTGTCGAATAGGTTGTCGTCCGAAGATCTTGCCTCTGCGCTCGTTACCCCACTGAGTGGTTGTAACTCCGCACTTGTCGGCACTGCCGTGACGCTTCCCTCAGGTAGCACCTTGATGATCTCCTGCACCTGAAGTTCGATGTGAGGATCTGCTTTTGCGGGCTTCCGCTTCCTGGGATATCCGGAGTTGAGTAGCAATAAGCTGTCCTTTGCTGCATATCGCGAATAACAACTTTCCAAACCGTTGATGCACGCGTTGATGTCATCCACATCCCCCCATTGAGAGAATAATTCAGGAAATCGCAGTGCAAAGGTAAGCATGCCCAAGGTAATCTCAAAGACATCACCAAGGAGTTCCTCCAGCGGGTTCTCACTTCCTCTGAACAGTTGGACCCTTTCCTGTGGTGACAATAAGGTTTTCAGGAACCCTGCATATGCTGCGTTGCCGGCATCGTAGTAGGCAATGAAGCATAGGTTTCCTTCCTCATCATACGCGCGATCCCATGTCAGCTGCTTCGCTTTATTCCAAATCGGGAACTTCAGGGCTAACCCCGGAGGGTACCTGATTCCTCCGTATGAAGAAACAACCTTCCCTACTTGGGTGTACGCAATCGGGCAGCATCTGCGAATATACTCCATCAGATCGTCGGCAGGATTGATGTCGATGAGGTCACTTGTGTAGATGTGATAAGCACACGCGAGCGCGTACCTTTCTTGGTCCCGAAGTTCTGCATAATTCTGAACTTTGCAGTATGTGGTATGTGCGTTCTTGTAAGCGCAACCAATGCATTGGCCTGGAAAAGCCCGATCATTCGAGAAGTCGGTCTGTGCTCTGCAGAACACCACTTCTTTCTTTTGTTCCTCACACTTGGGACAGAAGAAAACTTTTCCATCCTTTCCTGCATCATCCAGTTTTCGAACACTGTACTCGTCGATCTTGAACCAGTATTGTTCAGGACAGTAAATCGGCTCTGGGAATTGAAGAATCACTTGAAAGTCTTGCCACATTCTGCCAGGGCGTCGCATGGAAGCATCACGTTTGGTTTCTTCTTCCATTGCTTGACGTCTCTCTGATGAAATCCATGTTCCTGAATCTGTGGTGGATGCGAAGTTCAACTTGGTGCGATCCGACCAGATGTCTTTGAAGCGCGGAATTTCAATAGCCTTGGAATGTAGCAGTATCTGGCAATTCAACAACACTTGTGGGTTCACGTAGCAGGGGGCGATCATCTTCTCGTAGAACAATTGCTTCTCGTAGACAGCATATGCCCTGAAATGATGATGATGAGGATCACCGGGAGCAACCTGATCCGTACTGAGGACGTGAGTCCCACAATGAGCCTGTGTAAGTGAGCTTACCATCTTGCACCAAAACGATGAACCATGTACCACGACGCATCCTCGGAGTTGCAGCTCCGTGGCCACATAGGAGCACGCATGAGCATACCCTTGAAAACCTTCGGACCTTCTCCTCAAAGTCGGATGTGCACAGGCATAAAACCTTGGGTCATGGTTGATCATCACGATCGGTGGCCTTGGCACGAGAGCAATGACTTCCTTGATGGCGTCGACATATACGCTTTTAAGCGTTTCTTCCATGTTGCCTAAGGCAGCCACGGATTCCTTGCTTCCCGGAATGTTCAAGTTCTCGTACACGACGGCTTGCAGGCTAAGATGAATGTGGATCGTTGTGGTCGCTCTCTGGTCCTCACTCAGGGCCGCTACCTTCTGCTTCAACAGATTGAGAACCTGGATTGTGTTGGCGAACTTTACCTCACAGAATGCCTCAGGGGATAGTATCGTCAAGTGTCGCCATCCCTTGAGGTGGAATGCTTCAGATAACGGGAATGTTGCCTTCTTGTTGTTGGCGTAGATCTCGAAATCCATAGCAAGAAAGGTGTGTTGTGTTCGAACAATGGTAGCATCAGGTTTTCCCCCGATAGCAAGGTTGTTCCTCAGCTCGTTCGCTGCCAACAACACATTTGTACGTTCTCTTTTGTCATCGTCACTTGTAGAGGCAAACGAGTCGTTCCCATCGCTCTTCAGGTCATCTTCCTTCTTGACAAGGGCAGCGGCCGTGAGCATCGCAGGAGTTGGCAGGTGCTCACAATTCCCAATCCCACATGCATGATACATCCTGGCGTACAACTGCAACCATTTTGTAGTATCTGCTTTAGCGAGGACTTTGACGTTCAAGCCGCCGGACTTGTTCTGCGTTACTGATTGAAGGCGTCCCAGGTATACCACCACCCGTCTGACATAGTGTTCGATCGGTAAGGTCCCTCCTTCCACGTTGAGCTTGTATTTGGGAGTCTCATCATACGCGAAGAGGTAGTTGTCCACATCACTTGAGGCATGAATCAGTCTTCCTCTGCACAATTGTAAGTCTTCCTTGTGGAATTCAAAGGCATATTCGACTGCGCCTTCAGGGATAGGAACTTCTTCCCAATCGGATTCACCGCTTCGTTCTTGTTCGGGTTGCATGGGTGGAGGTGCCTCCGACGACGATGCCGTCTCTGGTCGGGGTGCTTGACTGCTCTGTGAGCTCGTCAAGTCATCCCTCCCGTCGGTCCTGGCACGTTTTGGCCCACGAGAAGGAGTTGCTCTCGGTGTGGGTCCCATTTCGTCCACATCGTTCGACCCCCACGGATTTCCACTCCATACTTCCGAAAGAGGAACTTGTCCGGGATGCATTGGAACATGGTGCATGGGTTGCGTTGGACCTCGTTGCTGTGGTTCCACCACTGCTCGACCTGAGTTGTATGCCCATGTAGGATGCGCGTTGAGATTTGGAGGATATTGTCCATCTCCTGGCATAAGTGGTTTTGGGCGATCTTCAGGGCGCTTGAGGGTGATGTCGTCGATGATGGTCCGCCATTGCTTTGCCGCATCACATTTCTTCGCACATTCGCTGCTGTAACCCTGTTCCACGGAGAGCTGGTTCCAGGTCAAAGGAATACAATCTTGGATTAATTGTAACCCTCCAAGAGATTGTGGTTCGTGGAACTTCGCTACCACGTTCTTGATAAACTCCTTGGCCGTCATACCCAGGTCAGGTCGTAGAACACTGCTCCAATGAAACGTGCTCCTCACCAAGCTCTCTTCGCTATAAATGAGGTACCTTCTCATCAAGTCAATTGCCCCGGCATATGCCTGGAAGTAAAAGATGGCGAAGGATAGCGGCTCTTCCAGGTCGCTGCCTGGAGGATTGCAAGCGATACCAACCACATCGAACATGTCCAAGAACTTCGGCCTTTCACCTTGCGATCCATTCCTTTGGTAGATGATCTCGAGGTCAGAATTGTGAGTCCTTAGGCCATAGCCGACGCACTTTGCGAACTCGATTGACATCTTTGCTAACATTATCAATCCTCCTTCGTCAAGATCTTGCGCACCGATTGTACCAGGAATGCGTCCGCTGTACTCCTGGAAGAAGACGAACCAATTGTTCTCCCTCACCATGTAGTTCTTCTGAGACAGTGACTGGCGACCACTTGCAACGTATGCTTCATTGAAGAACATAGAATCGCATACCGTTGATAGGGCGGGTTCTTCCAAGTCGAAGCGGGTTCCCATCTTGTCGCTCTCAATGAACTCTGAAGCTGCGGATATGCCTTCCTTAACCACTCGTTCGTCCATGAAAACGTCGTTGATGTGTGGAAATCTGTACGCTTTGTCGTTGACGACCTGGTTGATGATGTTTGCGGCTTTCACGACATACTTCACCACTTCACCATACGGCTTCTGCTGCACTTCATGGGTCGCTGCTTCCACGCACGCTTTTATCATTTCACGGTATCTGTGCGAGATGCTGTTGTTCCCGGCAGATTGTTTGATACATACCAGTACCAGTAGTAGCGGCGGCGCAGAGAACTTTATCCAGTCGTGAATATTGTTGTTGGATATCACACGATCGAGGACGAGC
Organism: Symbiodinium necroappetens; assembly: GCA_905231915.1. NCBI lineage: Eukaryota > Dinophyceae > Suessiales > Symbiodiniaceae > Symbiodinium > Symbiodinium necroappetens. The sequence goes on from CAJNJA010062875.1 coordinate 11,492, forward strand.
TTTCTCGGTAATTCCTGAAGATTACGGTTCGCCACAAAGATCTCAAGGAACTTCTCGAATTGCGTCATTGCGTTCATGAACCCAATCGTCGGAAACACATCCTCAGGAGGCACATTCTGGAATTTGAAAGGTTGCCCGGCGATAGTAACCATGGCTCGGGGATCGGATGGTATCCTGTGGATTCCCACCTACCCCTAGGACCTTCCGGTTCGTACCTTCTTCTGTGAAGTTAGGCACTCCCCGTTAGGTCGGTACACAGTCCTTAGTTGCAATGAAGTTGAGACCTGACAGGACAGGCCTCACTTGACTCACACACATGCGACTGTTTATGCGAACCATGTGCACTTGCGTGCTCTCTCTCCTTCCCTACGCGTTGACTGCCGTGCTGCGGACATGTAGTGCAACTGATGCCCAAGCTTCACGAATGCAGTCACTCAACTTGCAACTGAGTTCGCGCTCGACGAAAGAAGCAAATTTCTCTTCAACACGCTTAGAATCAAGGAAATTGGAAATCACACACCTGCGTCCAACCAATCTACCAGTAGCATCAGCACACTCAGCGGCCTTGACCTTGAAACCTCGAGACCCAAGAAGAGCATGAAGTTCCGGCCAAGTCCAACAAGAGCATGTAGACGGCATGTCAAGTGAAAAGTAGACGTGTGGCGATTCACAAAACCTTTTCATCAAACGTTTCATCAGCCTGAGCACCCCCCGGAACTCACTGAGTTTTCCCACCGAAGAACACTCACCCCCCACCAAAGGCGCAGCCTTAGGGCCAAGCCCACCACCTGGTCGCGAAAGCGACGCTGCGAACAGCACAGGCGTTGATGGTTCGTTAGCAGACAACTTCTTAATTTTCGCGACAAGATCGGTTTCTTGAGCAATACTCTTGGGAGGTTCAACATTCAGAACATGCAACTGACTGCTCAGCCTCTTTGGATTATCGGGAATGTTGTGCCCAAATTGCACAACCACCCCTTTACATCTCAACTTGGGCTTCCTCGCAGGTATGGAGATCAAGCATCCGTCACCTTCAACGAAAGACAACGCGCGAAGCAATCTCCTGGAGATCTGACTAGTTCTCACCTCTTTGCTTCTCAAGTCCGAATAATCCTGTTCGCCAGCATGTTCGTGTTTTGCCTTGCATACATCACCAGGTTTGGGTTCCATCGCCGTGTTGGCGGAAAAGAACTCCCACTTCCTATCACAGTACTTGACTTGCGAGTTGTTCTCAGAGTCACGTACCAGCAGCCGCTGTCCATGCGAGCACCCGTCTATGACGTTGTGCTTCCACAGCTCCTTGTTCAATAAGACACTGTATTGCTTGGCGCCTGCAACTTGAGCTTCCGGCGGCACTTCGACGATAACCTGAGTTCCCGACTTTGCAGCAGCAAGGGCAATTCTTTGGACGACCTCCCCCCAAGGGTACTCTGTGCGAAATTGAATCTCCTGGCATGATTTCTAAACGTGTTTGTCAATCCATGATGTGCCCCCCAAGACCCCCGCACCGACGAAAACCGCCGAATTGTGGGACTTCTTCTGTTTGTTGTGGCACACATCCGCCAGATATTCGCACATAGCATCATCAGCTTGCCGTCCAGTACATAGGATGTTCATTCTAGCCTGCGGTACATAACGTTGGTCCGGTGCATGTGCCATGGCATCGCCGAGACCAGGGGCATACTGTTGCCACCAGTTGTCTTCGCTCACACCTGCGAGCGTCCAGATGGCCACTTCTTTTGGTGTATCGAAGATCTTTATCAGCACTCCCAGCTTGTTTCCTTCATCCTTGTACGTGTGCACCAATTCTTTGGCATCATTGTAGAACTCGATAATCAAACCGTCCTTGCAATCTTGGAATTCCGTCACATGCGGGACGATGGCCTGACCGTATCCTTCAAGTTCTCTCATTTTTCTTGACATGTCCTCCCACACTTCCTCGATGATTCTAGTCCAAAAGAAAGATCCCATGTATGGTATCCTATCCCGATGCGGGCGACCGTTGAAAGGACGAGGCAATGTGAAACCCTGATACCCCCCATGGATGGCACGCGCCAGCGCGGCAACCACCGAGCGCCAATCCGGCGGCAGGGTGCGCACATAGCGGCGTCCGTAGGGATAAGGCAGAGTAGTCTGGACTGTGTCCGCGACCACCGGAGTCGCCACCAGAGAAGCACGAAGCGGATGAAACTGAAAAACTGCACGCTCCACGTAGCGGTCGAACTTAGCCGGCGAGTCCGGAATAACAGCACGATCTTCCAGCTGATGCCACACGCCTTCGCGAAGAATCCAGGTAGAACGCAAATAGCGCCCAGGCGGCAACGCAGACGGCGGATCCCGCAACACACGCGGGAACTTGACAACCAGAATGGGATCGACACTGTCATGCTCCTGCAATCCTTCCTTGCTCGATAAACCCGCACGATACAGCACCTGAGGCAGTACGGGAGTCTGAGTGTAGGGAAAGCAGGGCACCTCGCTTTTGAAACTGTACAACTGTTGCCCTTTCTCATCCGTACTTTGGGAGTGAGTAGGGCGCATCAGGTCCATGATGTCCTGAGATCCAATCTGTTCCGGAAGAAAGATATTGATCAACTGGCAAGCATGCGTCCACGACACTGCATCCTTGAAAGACTTGGTGTGGATGTCCGCAACCATCTTAGCGGTGACTTCGTAGGCAAGAGAGACGTACCCTTCCTGGAAGATAGAGTGCATCCAACCGATGCTGAGCCCGTGCGTACGCTCGAGATGACGCATTGTAGGATTCTTGCCCGTACGTACCACGCCAATCATGGTCTGATTGTCATCATAGAAGATGAAGTTGGGGTCTTTGCCACAAAGTTGTTGCCACAATGTTATGGCAGGTAGCCCCAAGCGTGACATAGCAAAGTCGGCCGCAACAATCTCGGCCTCAGGTGTAGAGTGACTAAGGCACCCTTGCCTTTTGCTGAGCCCCGCCAGAGGGAAACGAGTGTGAGGACCTTGAATGTGCAAGTGAGCACCAGAGGTTGACTTGAGACTCTCGCCACATCCAGCATAGTCAGCATCCGCAAATAATCCAATGGACGAGTTATCGAGGGTATCCCCGACCCATCCAATCATCAAATGATGTTTGGACTGATGCACATACGCCATGAGGTGGTGCAGCAAGGCATCCTCCTTCTTGGTCCACTTAGTAATCTTGCACGCCAAGTTGTTGATGCTGCGCAAGAGGTCGAAACGACAAATTCTGGCGGCATAGAGCAATTTCATAAGAATGCTAGCCGCCTGAGGTGCTAACGCTCCTCGATTTTCATCTGTGACTTCCTCTTCCGCTGGGCCCTTGGGAACAGGTGGAGGCGGTATTAATCGACCATCCGCGTCAACAGGCATGGTGTGTCCACACCACGTGCATCGATGACTTTTGTTGTTGCACATCGGAGCCCGGGCCGGATGTTGTTTGGTTTCTTCCGCAGGACTCGGCGATGGTACTGTTCTGAATTTAGATGGATCGTAGCCAGTGACATCGCAGTACTTCTTGACCGTCATGTCCAGATACGTTTCCATGTCATAAGTGACCGTACGCACAGGCGTCTTGTCATGCAAAACAGATTCGCCTTTGGATATGCGACACCCCAAGTACAGACCCAATGGTGTTTCCTCTTCGAGACGTAGTTCGCGACGCAACATGTCCCACCCTTTTGGCAGCTGTGCTTTCGGACCTGCCATCTTGAGATCATCGACGTAGATCACCAGCAACAGCTTCATTTCCGAGTGAAAGTAAAGCGACGGCCATTCGTCCCCAAGCGGTTTGAATCCGACTTTCTGTACGGCCGTGTGACAATGTTGCTCCCACGTGGCACCGGCATCAGGATGCCCGTATAAAGCTTTGACTAAACGGTATACAGGTCGACGATATCGTTGACGATTTGCAGATGGGTGCCAGGCCTATCCGGCAATTCAACCCAACATGGTGTACCGGATAGCTTCGCCTGGATATAAGCCTGGATCGCATCGGCCATCTGAACATCGTTACCTGCCAAGCATCCGTAATAGTCTGCCCACCTAGATGCATCGAATGTGGCCGGAGAATTACCAAGATCTTGGAAGAGAGCGGCCTCCATGTTCTGCTCTTTGACTTGATCACCAAGTAGAACACCTCGACCTTTGAACTTCCTAGCCGGATCGTCTTCCTTCAGCTGGTAATTCTTCTCGTATATCAACCCATGCACGCGAGCCATGTGGACTTTCTGCCCATTCTTCTTGGCTTCACTGACCACGTCGTCATACTCCCTCGTCTGAGAGAAGTCGAAGACTTCTTGCTCCCACAGTCCCTTCCATTCCTTCATGAATGCTTCCATGGCCTTGGGATTGCTGAGCATTTCCTTCCGGGTGACTGGACGTGTGACCATGGCGTTGACACATTGTCCATGTGCTCCATTCTTCACACGATGAGTATGGTGTATTGAGGTCGTACATGGCATAGCAGGAATCCATTTGTCATCGAATACGGCGCTGGCGGGAACAGCGGGTATGACATCGTCAAGGAAGTCCGCTTGCAACTGTTGACGGACCGAATCTTCAGCCCATTCCCAACCTTCTGTGCAGGAACTTCCAAGTTCGAGGTCAATCTTTTCGCACTGTACAATCTTTGGAAAGATCATATGGTCCAGTACGTTGTTCACTATTCGCTTGCCAACTGCGGCTCTTTTCCTGGCTAACCTGGCATCCTTTGCTCGCTCTCTCTTCGTCTTCTTGTAGGCTTTCTTCTTGGCCTTTGCATCTAGTTTGTCCCATTCTTCAGGAGAATAAAGATGCTTTGGTCGTCGAGATGGAACAATGCGTCTGCCATCACTGCCAACTTTGTACGGTACTCCGCGCTTGTCGATCTTGCAAGCTTCGCCATGATCATTGAGGTAGATCTTACCGTCACCTTTGGTACCAGTACTCCAATGTCCAATATCATCAGGAGCTAGCTTCATGCCTTTCAGGTGGCGTAGAATTTCTCCTGGATCTTCTTCTCCACCTTTTGGAATCAACCTTCCTGAGGGACCGACATCGTCAACTCCATCTGGTGAGCTGGTTTTCCGGGTAACAGAAGATGATGGTGGCGCACCATGCGCTTTGGCGTCAATTTCTGCGCGCTCAAGGATCTTGTGACCCAGCTCATCAACTGAAGTATAGTAGTCATCCAGAGGAATGCCACCAGTTCCTGTCCCATCATCAGTCTCGTCGGGATCAGGAGGTGGTTCCCTCTTGGATTCATCGTCATCATCGTCTTCATCGTCGTCACCTCCACTGTGTGGTCGGTCGACGTTGTCCGCATCCTTGATCTCCTTTCCTCGTAATCTTCTGTTGTCGTTCAGACCTTCCAAGGTGGAGTTCATGCGCTCGTACTCGTCCTTCAACGGAAATACCAGATCGTCAGGTAACACCACCACTTCGGTCAAGTACGGTTGAGCTAATTTGCGTGGTAATGCAGCATCCATTGATAAGTTGACGCCTGCAAATTCCGCCATGTCCCAAACTTTGTATTTTCTTGACCACTGTTGTCCGGTGGTAATGACATAACCTGCAAATATTCCTGGGATCCCCTTCGGATCGAACTTTCCGGCGTATGTTTTGTCCCTTGTGTCTGTTGTTTTGAAGAATACCTTGGCTCCGAACGGGATAGCTTTTCCTTTGAAATCTTCACCTGTCATTCTCTTCCAAGCGGAATCACCCACCCTCAACATCATCGATGTTCAGGTTGTGAGTAACACAGTTTAGTGCAAAATGCCAGTACTGTGCTGGTAGTCCTGCATGTAGTAGAGATGTTGCAACGGTGTTGATCACTTCCTGGTTTGTCCGTTCAGCCAATGAGTTATTCTTTGGTAATCCGGGTAGTGAATGGTCGATCGGGATCTTCAACTGCGCCATGGCTGCATCAAATTCAGGTGCCACATCACTATATGCAAGTTTGACCTTTCTCCTCCCGATTAATCTTTTCAATGCCTCCACCACGTCGTCGGTGTTCCGTGACATAGTAGGAATAGCCGCGATAACCCTTGTGGCAACATCACGAACGACGAGTACTTCTCTCATTTCATCGCCATTCCCGATGCCCATGTCAGCAGCTCTTCGCATGTCCAAGAAATCGAAGGTTATAAGATCACCCCATGCTTTGAGCTCCCTTTTAAATGCACCACGTACTGTTCGATAATGCTATCTTAGCTCGAATGCATGCTTCGCAATAGGGATTCCGGTAACGATGCGTACACAGATGTGCAAGAGTCTTGGCTTCCGCTTTCAGGGTACCGACCTTAGCTTTGCGTGTTGGTGCCCCTTCCCCTTCCACTTCGATCTCCTTCTCATCGTCATCATGTTTGTGTTCGTCACCTTCATCTGGAGGATCAGGAGGTCGTCCAGCTTCTGCCACTGGTACATCTTCTCTTGGTACTTCATCAGGCACGAAGTCAGGAGAATACTCCTCGGCTGAGCCGTCGGGTTCCTCTTCTGCACCTGGCACTGCAGCAGCAGAGGCAAGAGCCTTAGACGCCGTCTCGGCGTTCTCTCCTTTTCCTTGTTCCAGAATAGATTTGATGGTGCTTGCCATTTCGTCATGGTGCGCGATTGACTTCTGACTGCCAGCTCGCACATAAGGAATATCGCCGTTGACGAACAGCGAGATGCGCTTACCCTCCGGGTTGATCATGAACGGATTCTCGCCCGGTGGCCATACAAATCCATATCCTTGCTTCATGCACCGTTTGCCGACTGATAACACTGATGGTGTGTCATCAAGGACATATGCATTGATCGGTTCCGTGAATGACTCAGTCTGACAGTTGGATACTAGATCCGTGTTGGTAACCCCATTCGCCGTCTGAAATGATATGGCTTCTTCACTCACCAATGTCTCCAGACCATGCTTTTCGACCTTCCGTTGAGAAATCAAATCGTGGCCGCATCCAGTGTCCATGAGAAATTTGATCTTCGACCATATCCATGTGGGTTGCACCATACAATTGACGATGCTGAATGCCTTGACCTTCCTTCGTTCTTCAGGCCCGACTTCATATTCGTGCAATTCGTCCTCTCCATCGTAAAAGATAATCTCCCTGACTCTATCGGACCCAGGTACTCGAACATATACATGTCGATCACCCTGTTTCCCATCTCGCAACATGTCATTCATCATCTGCGCCTTCAATCTTGCCTTATGCATAGAAAATCCCAACTCCGTAATTCGGTTGGAGTTGTCCACGAAGCGCTTCTTGACATCCACTTTGGTGATCTTGTCACCACGGTCTTTGTAAGAACGTCTCGGTTTCGATGACTGGAAACGCACATCAGAAGCAAACGTCACTTTCTTCTTGACCTCAGAGTCAGTGGACTGAGTCCTCCTGCCCTTGTCCTTTGGGTTCAACACTTTCTCGACAGCCTCATCATCCGTTGAGCATTCCGAGTCAGCGTCACTATCCAAAGATGAGCATTCGGACACGTCATCGTCATACACGACGTTCCGCTTCTGAATGGCTGGAACTAATGGATTCCATGCTCAGCATAATCGAATTGCTGGAGCTGCTGGAAGTGCTTTCGCTTTCCCCTTTGGCTTTGGTTTAGCCTCAGCTTTGCTCTTGGCATCTGCCTTGGGCGCAGCCTTGGGCTTTCCCTCAGCCGGAGTAGCGGGGTCAACGTGTTTGTAGGGACAGTTATTCCGACTGCAAGATCCATGCTTCTTGTATTGAAAGCATTCTTTCTCTCCTTGTCCTGCTGAGGGACTTCTTGACAGCGCACGTGAGTGATCAGGTGTAGTGCCGCGTCCTCTCTCTGGAGTCTTCTTTGAATGGCTGTACGGACACTTGTCCCCGTTCCTGCATTCACCTGTCTCTGAGAAAAAGAATTTGCATCGTATATGTTTCATCTTATTCTTGGCATCGACTGACGCAGACCTTTCTCTGTCTTTTCCTTTTCCTTTCCCCTTTCCTGCTTTGGCCTTGGCATGTGCTTTGGCCTTGCTTTGAGGTAGAACAGGAGCTGCGCTTTCGTTCTTCGGCCGTTTTGTAGGCTTCTTTGGAGCAGGTGTTGCATTCTCTGATCCCTTTGCCTTCGCTGCCATAGCCGATAACGTGTCTTTGCCTTGAATCATAAGTTGTAATCCATTTTGCGTCTGCTTCAACATCTTTTGTTCGCGCGATCGTTGAATACATCGATCCATGAGGTGTAGTAGATGTTGATAGGAACGTTTGGGATCATCATAACTGAGCATGTCGTAATGGACGAGGAGTTCCCACTTCAGTGCAGGTGAATCCTTGATCTTGGCGTGAAGGGTATCTCGCAGGGCGTTGTCTGACGGTACATCTTCAGGTCGCATCCTGTCAATACACTCAAGCCATGTTTGTTTGAATACACTCATGCGCTGATCACCTTGATATTGTAACTTGATATGGTATTCCAAAGTGACGACCATGTCCAACCGATCCCTTGTCCTGAAGCTCTCGTACATCATCGCAATGATCTGTCTCCCCTTGATTAGCTTGCTTTCCGTCCTGACATACTTACTCGATTTGCGGTTCACGTCCAGATACAAGTCCAAAGCAATGTCACCTGCGGATTTGAGCATAGCTGACATGGCGATGCCCAACTTGATGTCAATGCTTTTGAACTTGATGTGACCTGAATCGTTCAGCGCGTCGATGTCTGGATTCGGTCTGAATGCTGGGTTTAGCCATGATATCCATTCCTCGTGGTTCGGATCAGCACACGCCCCGAGGACATTTGCGATGCAATGTGACATCCAGCTGTCGAGATGAGTGACTTTCGGGAAAGGTGGCGCAATAACCTTGTCAGCTTCCCTCCTCGATATCTTGACTTCTGTAACATCTGCTACGTCCTCGTCAATCGGGGCGTCTGAAGGCGGCCCAGGGGGATCGCCTCCGGCCGGCCCACCACGATTCGTAGATGGCTTCTTGGAGTCGTCGCCGTCACCAGGTCCACCAGGTCCTCCTCCTCCTGGTCCATTTGGGCCAAGGTTAGTAGGTGCCTCGGAAGGAGGTATGATTTCTTCATCCTCTCCTTCTCCATGATCATCGTCACGTTGATCTTCTTGCCTGTAGTATTCGGCTTCTTGTCTCCAATATTCACGTTCTCCACGTATCCTGTCCTCATTCTCCTTGGCACGACGTAGTTCAGAGCGAAGTTCATCCATATGACGTAGTCGTTCGGCTTCTTGTTCCTCCCGTCTCACACGTTCTCGCGATCTTTCTTCATCGGCGCTTTTGACATCTTGCTCAATCAGACGATTTATCAGCTTTTGGTTTTCGTCGTCATCATGCTCCTTAAAGATGTTAGTCTGCACCCGCGAGGAAGAAGATGATGGCATAGGCGATCTCCACATCCCTTGATGACATAGTAGATCCTGAAGTTGAGACATGCCCTGTGTAGTACCAACGCCATAGCCGCCACTCGCAAGAATCGTCCCGAATCGAGATAGGTTTCGTGCGTCTTCCGCGACAGGAATAGATGATGTTTCGGCAGGTTCTCCCATGCACTCATCACTCGCCGTGTTTAGTACATTGGTCGTTCCCTCCGATACCGACTTACTCCGATGCATAGGACTAGGTGACTAAGAACGTTGGGTGAGTTAATCTCAGGGGATCGCACTTCACTACCACGTGGAAACGAGATACCTTGCTGACTACTTTGGCTTTGACTCTGTACATACTCCCATCCAGCGTCAGAAGTCTTGGAAGACAATGGCATACTCGATGACGGTTGAGAAGGTACATGATGTTGTCGACGAGCCAATTCGATCTCTTGCCTCCAGGCTTGTTGAGCACGCACTTGAGTTTCTTCCTGCTGTCGCAATCGCCGACGAAGTTCGCCGACTTCGCTATGGAGAGCAGAAAGATTGGCTCCACTGTCATTGCCTGAAGTCATCTCGAACTGATGCAACTTCCTCACCACTTCGGATTTAGCATGTTCTTCTCGATCCAAAGAATGGCGAAGCTCCAGTGCTCCTGTTTCCAAGAGTGACATTCTTCTATTGGCTTCATCACGTATCATGTTTTCTTCATTCTTCATCAACTCCATTTGCTCCTTCATGATGGCCAGCGAAGAAAAATTCTGCGAGGCTTCCATCTTGAAGTGTAGAGTTTCGTGTGCCTTCTCGTTGAGTTCTTCTACCAGTTTGCCATACTCTGCGGCCAGTTGTTGCCCTTCACCTTGTGCATGCTGCTCCATCTGAGAAAATGTTTGTGCAGCTTCACTCCGAAGAATCGTTAGTTCCTGGTGCAAAGAAGTTGAAATCTCTTCATCGCGTCGATGTTGAGCATGACTTGCTTCTTCAATCCTCTCGATACTCCGCTGATGATCTTCGAGGGATTGTAGATGCACTATATTCATATGCCGCATCGCCTGCCCCATACTTCCACGATGTCGTTCGAGCTCCTCAATCCGCATAGTTGAACCCTGATCTTCTTGCACCATTTCGTTCATCCGAGCAAGCAGGCCCATGGTGATCTCCTCGTACTGGGAGATGTCCTCTTGATGAGCTATCCTCATCTTCTCTTCAGCGTGCTTGAGCTGTTCGATGAGCTGGCTATTTGTCGCCTGTTGATGGCTGACCAAGTTCAACACCGGGAGGTTCGAAGACAATCGTCCGCGGTGACGCTGAATCGCTTTGTCCAGTGCGATGTCCGCCGTGTCGCCCTCTGGGAGGTTCGACATCACCGTCTCCTTGGTATGAGACGGAGGTGTTGGCTGAGCACATCTCCTCGAAATAGATGACGGTGATACTGATTTGTCCCGACTCGTTCTTCTAGCTGTGCCCCTCGACGAAGATCTTGACTTTGGTTGTTCCGGGCTGCTAAGAGGTTCTCGGTCCTTCACCTTCTTGATGGTTGGACGACTTGGCAAGACGGATTTTGACGGTCGTCTCTCGCCAGATTTGACACTCTGTCCGGTAGATGACGCTCTCGTTTGCGAATTGGTTTTCGGCAAAGATGATGCTCGATGCCTCGATGAAGATGATGCCGCCGACTTGCTCGACGGTTTCTTCTCCTCTTCAGTGGTTATGGAGTCAACAGATATAGCCTGTGCATCTTCGGCAGTAGACTCACCTGCTGCTGGCATTGCCACTTCACCAAATGTCATAGTTGTGTCTGCACTTGATCCTGACGTCATACTTTGTGTGCGTCACAGGGTCAACGTCGTTGGTAGGCAGAGCCTACGGCTGATAACCTGCGTGAGGGCTTGGTATACACTTTGTCGTATATAACCTTGCTCCCCTCAGATGAGCTTGTAGTTGAGGTAAAAAGTGGTTGCTTCCAACGTTGTTACGAATAACCCTTGCTGATCCTCTCGCTCCACACTTTTGCTTGCGGCGGACGGATGTACGCTGCAGTCTTTGCAAGAAGGCTTCACGCACTGACTGATAACAGTTGGGACGACAGGTGCTAGATCACTTGCTTGGCTTGAGCCAAGTTCTTGAGCCATGCACCGACATGGTCGAGCTCTGTAGGCATCCACTCGTTGAACTGTGTTCTCACGAGTTCCAGTCTTACTCAGTAGGCTGTGCCCTCCCGAGTTGGAACATACACACAGTGTCATAGCTCAAACAGGAAATTGTACAATGTCTCGATGTCTCTTCACAGTAGTAGTAGTAGTAGGAGTAGTAGGAGTAGTAGGAGTAGCAGGAGTAGTACGAGTTGTAGGAGTAGTAGAGTAGTAGAGTAGTAGAGTAGTAAGAGTAGTAAGAGTAGTAAGAGTAGTAGAATAGTAGAGTAGTAGAGTAGTAGAGTAGTAGAGTAGTAGAGTAGTAGAGTAGTAGAGTAGTAGAGTCGTAGAGTAGTAGAGTAGTAGAGTAGTGGAGTAGTGGAGTAGTGGA